>MEHQ01001042.1:100742-147853 GCA_008828725.1 Saccharina japonica
TACTCTGTTACTGCTTGCAGCGGTACTGGTACTCGTACATATAATACGTACGTGTATATCCGCAGTAAAAGGAGCCGGTACGATAAAATTCCGGGTTGGTCGTCTACTCGTACATAAAAAAAACGGAATCTTGAATAATGCGGTTTGCGTGTAGAACAAAAAAGCATGTACTGGTTGTTATGGTATGTGCACGTGACTAAAAGGGTATGGAATCCTGGAAAAATCGCAGCCCCGTGAGACATGAGTTGGGCACGGCCGAGACCGCCCTTGGCAGAGTAGGCAGAGCAGGGGTCGGCGAGCACGACGGGGGGGTTGCGTGTCGCCGGGTGGACGTCATCGCCAGTTATCGCGAAAAGGGCAAAAATCTACGTCTAAGAAAAGCTGTCGAGCTCTCTCCGAGCAGCAGCTGCAATTTTGTACATGTATTTAGTACAGATGGACGGATACTTTTTTCTTGCTGTTGGAACAGCAGCAAGATCACGGCAAGATAGCAGAATAAGTATCGAGCTGCTTCGTACGCTGCCGTTTGACCAAATCTAGATAATAAGAGAAAGATGCCTGACCCGTACAGCAGAGGTACTGCTGGCTGTTCCCATCGTCAGGTATAGGTTCGTTCCAGTCAGCTGCTTTTAGCTTTACTTTGCTTGTTGGTCCAAGCTCGTAAACGTCGGCCATCTTCGTGAAGAAAAGGACAAACAAACCTAACGCTTACTGTTACGGTATAGGTACGCCACTCCCCAGAGATACTGCTGCTGCAATGTCAGGCATAGTGAACAGCAGCAGTCGATGACAGCAGCAGCAGCAGCCGACGACAATAACAGCAGCAGCAGCAGAGGAGGAGGGGTGGAGGAGGAGTAGCAGTATATGATATCATCCCAGATCAAGTTTTTATCCCTTTTCCCAGGCTTTTCCCCGTATCTACGATCTTCTTCGTCTATTTGTGCAATTTTTCCCATCCAACTCTCAATCTCAACTAAATATATCCAGTTTTTTCCCCGATATATTAAACAAATCGGAAATAAATAGAAATCGGAGCCGATATTCGGAGTTCGGACACTATGAAAAATTCTGAATTTTCTGGCACAAGCGGCGCGTGGTTTGCTACCGACGGACCAGCGACACGTTTTGGTTTTGCGGCGCATGTGCATGTCACCATCCCTCGAGCCACATCCCTGTCCCTGCTTCTCTCTACCCAAACATCCCCAGAGATCACGATGATGTTCGCTAGGGTCCTCGCTTTCGCCTGCCTCGTGCTCGGCACGGAGGCCTTCTTCATGGGCACCCCGCTCCGGACGCCCGGGCTCTCGACGTCGTGCAGGACTGCGACGTCGATGAAGGTCCCTACTGACCACCCCGAAATCGAGGTAAGCTTGCACTTCCCACACAAATAAGGGCTTTTACGTACGTGAGATGGTGACACCAGCAGCACGATCGAGAGAGAGCGAGAGGGTATAGCTGCTGGGATGCACAGGCTAAGAGAGTTTGAGTGTACTGTGCTTGAGGGGTCCCTGTTGGGGATTGCAGGGGTTTGGCGCTGGAGTTGGTTGCTTGGGATGGGTTGGAGCGTTCGTGGACACGCGCGAGGCAATCGAGGTCTTGTCTTGCGTCCTCGTGCGTTTTCGAGAGGGTCGGATTTTGACCTCACAGACGCTGGTGCCACATGAGCCTATTATAGGTGGGCCATGTAGCGGCTCTGACTCGAGGCATAGCTGGAATTTTCTTGGTTTTCCGGCATGTGGGTGGCATCGCCCCGTCTGTTGAGCGTGGGCTCTTTGTGCCGCCGAGAACCACTTCTGTCGTCGCCGGCGGTGCTTGACCCGTGACGAATGTCGTTGTTTGTAGTCGAGACAGCAATGTTGGTGCTACGTAATTGCTTCGTACCAGCAGTACCTGTACCAGACGTACGTATTTTTTGGTGGCAAATATTTGTACTGGTAATAGAGTGCAGATTACTCGTACGCAAAAACTGAACCAAATGCCTGCGGGTACCCATGCTTCAGAGCAGAGTTGAGAGAGGCCTCACGACCGCTCTATGCGTGCCCCATACAGATATCAGGTACTCCTCCTACTCGTACTTCAATCTCTCTTGTTGAACCACGTTGAAGCTCGATTTCGGGAGTAAATCGACCTTCCGCACGCCGTGCGTGAGCACAAAACACGTCCGTTCCTACTACGTTTTGTGCTGCTTACGTACGATAATATCGGCCATTTTTTGCCGCAAACGTCATTCGCGAGGCAACGAACGCTCCTGCTCTGCGTACACAACCACGCAAGCGCATCTTGTAACAGCATCTAGCCTTTGGAAAACGAAGACTGCTGCTGTACCGAATACGTACTGCTCTGCCGAATTTTGTACCGAATGCCGAAAACATACACCTGTAGCAGCAGCAGTACATGACACCTACTACTACTGCTGTAATGTACGAGAGGGTACACATATGTATTCTGACCCAGGCTGGCTTTTTTATTTGGGAGAGTGTGCGTTCTACACTAACTTCAGTATACGACGGCTCCCGAATTTCCTGTTTCCTCGTAAAACTTAACCTGGGTTTCTTATCGCGTTGTTTCTTGTTTAGGTGTCCTGTACTGTACGAATGATCAGTGGAATTATGGTGCAGTCTGGATTTCTCATTTGGGAAAGGGGTGCGTTCTTGCGTTCTTATTAATGTAGTGTAACCTGGTGTGACTGCTCCTGAATTTCTTATTTTCCTGTATAAACCTCAAGACCTGAAATCATTATTTTGTGCCCGTTTTTGTTTAGTGCACTACGTACGTACGACTGCTGTCTACCTCCTACTTTATCGTACGGCAGTAGGCTTCCACCAAAAGTGCACGCACCGTACAAAAGTGTACCCTGACGTCTGAGGAATACTATTATTAGTCTGGCCAGCAATATAATAACCGTTTGACATTCACATCACATTCCGAACGGTGATTATATTCCCGGCCAAAGTGGTACCTGGTACTATCACGGGGGACCATAGTAAATACGACCTGCGGTATACACAAAAACCCATATATTGGGTCCTATTTACTATACTGGTAGGTCGCTCCCTAATACTGGAGTAGCCAAGTAGTCTACTCCCTGTACGACAACATGATAAAATACCAAAAGAGATAACAGGTGTGATATACCAGTCTGTCCCGAAACATAAGGTAGTTTTGGGAGGTCTAACATATGCCGGATATTGTCCAAAATCCGCCTTAATGTGACTATTAATAGAGTTTTAAGGAGATACTGTCGTATCTCATCAGTGTCGCACACTGAACCACGGTTAATAGAGTTTTAAGGAGATACTGTCGTATCTCATCAGTGTCGCACACTGAACCACGGTTAATAGAGTTTTAAGGAGATACTGTCGTATCTCATCAGTGTCGCACACTGAACCACGGTTTGCGCCGTGCTGTACGGGTATTGCGGGAGATAGCGGGCGACACCAACCCCGACTGTTGGCACCCCAATTGGATTTGTTTCCCTTTTCAACGGCACGTGCTCGAGACCGTCCGGAGCGTGCCCGGCAAGGCCAAAATCCAAGCCGCAATATCAGCAGCTCTTTTGCGGCGATCTCCACCAAGATAGAAGTAGGTAGCCTGCCGGAGACAGCTGCTTTGCGCGAGATTTTGCGACCATCAATCCCGCGCAAGTTCCGATCATGCTGGCACAATTTCAGGTACCGACTGGCACCCCCTTTAAGGATTGGTCGACTAAGTTGAAAGTCGCAACTCAGTCAACCACTCCTTGAACGGGGTGCTAGTCGGTACCTGAAATTGTGCTATATATATACGTAGCATGATCGGAACTTGCGCGGGATCGATGGTCGAAAAATCTCGCGCGAAGTCCTTCCTTAAGCAGCACTTCGAAAGCAGCTGGCCCCGACAGGCTACCTAACTCTATCTTGGTGGAGATCGCCGCAAAAGAGCTGCTGATGGCGGCTTGGATATTAGCCTTCTGGTCACGTTTCGGACGGACTCGAGCACGTGCCGTTGAAAAGGGAAAATCCAATTGGGGTGCCAACAGTCGGGGTTAGTGTCGCCCGCTATCTCCCGCAATACCCCTATGATACAGCACGGCGCAAACTGTCGCTCAGCTCATCAGTTATATTTCTCCAAAGATGGGGCGCGGCGGCTCTCGGTCACTGCCGTCACCACGTGGCGTCGATCCCCGTCACGCGCCACCCGGTGACCGCGTGCCCCAATCCCCTCTTAACAAAACGCCTCCATTTATCCCTGGAAACCCCGTGGGTCCGCGTGAAAGTGGCATGTGCGGCACACGCCACCTGCGGAAACCGATAGCCGCGACTACATATGTACGTAAGCGCGTATGCTACGTTGTAAGTACGCACGCGAGATTTGTATATATCATGAGTACGGGGACATACTGTAGTTGAGTCATCCTCGGGTTTTGGGCCTTGCGTTGCTATTGAACCTTTCAGCCGTGACTCAAATTTGAAGTCGTTGTCTCCTGTTTAAAATCAGCGACGTGAGGGAAATGCCGTTCTCGCAGGGGGTTACCACCGACGGCGCCTGAATGCCGACACCCTTGGAAGACAAACACCTGCTGAAAATTGGAAACCCCCTGAGAGAGTACATTAAATGATCCCACCGCCACAGGGGAAAAACCCTTACTGATTTGACGGAGATCCCAAACAGGGGACACAAACCGACCATCCCGGGAAATATAATCGCCCAAGTGAAGACCTTTGAATGCATCAGCGTCGGGCAAATCACGACCGATGCCTTCATGGGATGTTCGTATTGAGGTCTCTATAGGCTCCGGCATTCGGTCCGACGGGCTCAGATATTCGGTTAAAAAATAATGCTGGCTCAGATATTCCGAAAAAAACGGTCCTCAAGACTCGGACATTCGGTTCTAAGGTTCTGGCACGCTCGCCCTACCCTTTCCCCTTACTGGCAAGTTATTGTCTATGGAAACTGTTTTTTTGTATAGTCACTTCACTACGAGTAGCAGTGTTGGGTAAGCGCATGCTTTCGTGTGGCATTCGGTTTGAGGTTCCGCCATTCGGTCCGAGGACTCCAGGATTTGGTCTAAAGGCGCCGGTATTCCGTTTCGAAGCTTCAGGATTCGGTTCCAAGGCTCCGGTATTCGGTTCCAAGGCTCCGGTATTCGGTTCCAAGGCTCCGGTATTCGGTTCCAAGGCTCCGGTATTCGGTTCCAAGGCTCCGGTACGCGGTTGTCGCCCTCCCCTCTTCCCACTTCCTGGCAAGTATTCGGTATTTGTCAAGTATCTTTCTGCTTGTCGCCTCAACAGCAGTTTCGGGCAAGCGCGCGAGCAATGCCTTTGGTGGGGCGTTCGGTTCGAGGACTCCGGCAATCGGTCTAAAGGATTCCGGTATTGGTCTTTTATTTTAACCCCTTACGAACTGGTCCCACGAATTTGGGGACAAACCACTTGGAATTAGTGTGGGTCGTTTTTTTCATTTCTGAATGGGTTAAGGCTTCGGTACGCAGTTGTCGCCCTTGCCTTCCCACTTCTTGGCAAATGCCGAGTCTTTGGCAGCAAGTGTTACGGCCTTTGCGTCAGCGGCAAATGCCGGGCAAGCGCGAGCAATGCCTTCATGGGGCGTTCGGTTCAAGGGGTCCGGCATTCGGTCCGGAGATTCGGTGGCTCGATCCGAATAATCTGGCATTCGGTTCGAAAATTCCGTGATTCGATCCGAAGAATCCGGCATTCGGTTGTAAGACTCCGGCACCCAATTTTTAGCTGCCCCCTTCCCACTTCCTGGCAACTGGTGCTCTGGCTCTTGTTTTGCTTTTCTCAGGAATGTTGGATATATAAACCCAATCGATGCGTTCGTGCGGCGTTCGGTTCAAGGACTCCTACACTATCAACACGAAAATACTTGCAGTAGTGTTTCGCCAAAAGTGTCTTTTTATTTTTCTGATTGTTCGTGCGTTTTGCCCCTTTTCTTTTTCTCGTTGTCGTATCAGAAAGCCGAGGCATTGGCCCTCGAGGCAACCAAGAAGTTCGGCGCGACTTCTCCCGAGGCTCGGCTGGCGTGGGACACCTACGAGGAGGTGGCGGCGGCGGACAACTCCATCGCCACACGGGTCACCCTCGACGAGGACTGCGACGTAAGTTGTCATTTTTTGTGTGTGTGTGTTTTTTGTGTGATAAGGGTGCGCTATTATGCGGTATGAAACAGCACGCAATATTTGGGGGGGGGGGGTGAAAAGATGAGCTGTGGAGATGGAGGATTTCGCGGAAACTCATGCCAGATATTTGCTACAGAGTAGCTGTGTGTAATGCTTCGGTCACACGTACTACGGTTTTTGTATTACCTCATGCAGACTATATACGTAAGAGTGCCGGACACCTATGACAGAACTCAACGATCAGGGTAGACCTACCTTGTACCACATTAGTGTGTCGGGTGGCAGGTTAAATCGGTTTCACACTTCGGGACAGATCGTCTATTGATTCCCGCTTCATGATATACGTACGTAGCTCCTTCAGGGCAGATGATCTGTATGATCTGCGTGATCTAGCTCATGTTGCCGTGCCACGTCTAGGGCGTGTTTTCTCAGTATTTACTATACGTGTCCTTCACAACATCTCATAACGGCAGATTATATAGGATTTATTAAAATGTTTTACTATTTATGATTTGCTGTAGATTAAGAGATCGTGATCTATCTGTCGGACGTGTGGACTGCTTCAACGGTGTGTTGAAGTGTGATCAACTCACTCCTGACTCCCCTACTGGCGTGTGTGTTTGTTTCACAGATAGACCACGCGAAGGTTTGCGAAGAGTACCAGGACCAGATGAAGGAGTTGGAGGAGATCTTGGCGGCGGGACCGGCAGCCATGAACATCAGCGTCGAGCAGCTGGCGAAGCAGGTGCGGTTGGTTTTCGTGCAGTGAATGCATGCTTGCTACGGTAGAGGGTAGGGTAGGGTTGCAAAAAAAAAAAAAAAGGTCCTTCCCTCACTGACGGGGCTTCTTTTCTCATCACAAGACTCACCAAAAACAGAAATTTTGAGATTAAATGAAAATGACACCAAAAAATGTTTTTTGAGATTGTAATGAAAATGAGACCAAGAACTGAATTTTGAGATTTTGATGAAAAAGTACACCAAAAACTGTTTTTTCGAGATAAACCGAAAAAAAAAAGTTAGCGCGATGAACCACTCCGTAACATATACCTAGTATACGTAGGTGTATCACGAAAGAATATTTGTAACACACGAACTGTATTCCAACGATGAGGAGTATACTAATATGTATAGTTATGTTTGTGAATTTTTCGCACTTTTCGCAACTTTTCTCCCCGCGCGAGCGCTTTTCGGCAAAACGCTAAGTACCCCGACACGGGAGGCCCGGCCGGACACATTGGTCGAGGTTTGGGCTCGATCCGAGCTCTGTGGCTCGCGTGGCGCCACTCCCCTAGGCATGTCCCGGAGGGGAACCTTGTAGTCACTATTAACAACAGTAGACATACATATTTTGACCAAAACGTGCTATAAGGCGTGTGCCCTAATGTATCCTGCATGAGGACATATAAAACCCCTAAGTACGCGCGATCGAAGTATTACACTCAGCTATTCGTAGCAAGGATGAGTTTCGACGAAATCCTCGAGCTCACAGCTGTTATTTTTTTTTAATTTTTTTAAATATATATAGCACGCATCACTTTTTTGCCCCCACAATTGTTTGTCGGTTTGTTGTTGACCTTAAGGTCAAATGGATTTCCGCCGCATTTTTGTCGCCTCACTCATACTTTGGGTTGTCGGAATTGTTTCCAGGTATATTTCGTAAGAGGACAGTACCGTGTAACTACTCCAGATAGCTCACACCCTCCCGACTTTTTTCCACGCCGATTTTAGTCGCCAACGGGGAGAGTGCAAACCAAGCGAATCACCATTTTTATGGAAATAATCTCGGACGAGATAATTCCACAGCCTCCTTTTTCGTTGTGTACGCCCCTTTAAGGCATGTCCCCTCGAAGGCATATTTTGAGATAATTAGCTCGGAAATTCTTCCCACAGAGGGGTGTGTTACGGGTTAGGTTGCATGTTATACGATACCAGGGATATGCCCGAGGGTTTGTGGTGATATGTTATACGATACCAGGGATATGCCCGAGGGTTTGTGGTGATATGAAGGCTTGTCGTACAGGTTCGCAGTTTACTTCAATGTATTGGCACAGCAGTAAATTACTCGTGGTAGTTGATAATTAGATTACTCGTGGTACTTTATAATACGTATGGTGCTTTCTCGTTGGGTACAAGGAGGTATTGTAATGTGTTGCGGTGGTGCCAACTACCGACTGTCCGTGTTTCTGTTTATGGAAGGCGTGTTTGCTACGGAGTGCGCATTGCCCCGTGAGACAACCGGTCAGAGAGGGAGACGGGCTTAAGAGGTCTACTGCAACTCATGGCGCATTAAAACCCGTCGCCATCGACGGTGCCGACGGCAGTGCCGAACGAAAGCTCATGTGTAAAAGGATGCAAAATTGAGTATTTCAGTGCCTGAAATATAAATGTTTACTAGTGTTTACCGAAAATAGATTTGATCAATTATTTTCCGAATTCGGGGAGACGAAGTAGCGTTAGCCGACTAGTCAACTGAAGTCAGTTAGTCGCCAGCCAAATAAATAACTACTGCTTGTAGTCGGAAAGTCCAGCCAGCCCCCAGCCCTAACACGAGCACTATAAAGGTCAGGCTGGTATCTTGCAAGAAAAGTAGAAGTTGGGGCGTCGGTACACTGAAGTTGGTGTGCACCCGTTGTCGGCTAAGAAATCAAAAGCCTGCACCAAACTTGCCTGCTTCTTAACTCTGTTGGGTCTTGATTAACTTGATCATAGTATAGAGGGAGAAATTGACGATAAAAAAGTGACGGTTACAGACGTATTAACGGCCACTCCTCCGTGATTGGGGGGTGTTACTATACAATGGTTGGTGGTCCGAATTACACGGCGAAGGAGTCGCATATACCGCACGGGCGCAACGTGATCCTACCCGTACTTTCGGGCGCTCCCGCTGCTCGTACATAGACGGTTGATAGCGCCAACGTGTTGATTGTTTTAGTCGCTATCAAAGCGGTCTCAAAAAGGTTTGTTTGTTGATAGCACTCTATACGTGTGATGCGCAAGATAACATAACCCCATGGGATGAGCTTCAGAGGCGTTTTTTCTTCAGAACCAGGGCAGCGGGCGGGCGGCACACAATGGAATGGCGGCTTTTGGGGAAGATCTCGTCGAGATTTTTCCGTAAAAGCACGGGCCACGAGTGTTCGCTGTCCCCGTTGTCCAGAAAACCGGCTTTGAAATTCGTCCGAGGGAATGTGTCACCTCAAGTGTTGCACATATTTTATATACGTACGTACGGCATTTCGTTGTGTTAATTACGTACCAAAATGTTCCAAAATGTAAGGAACGTTTGTTCATTTTTGTTAAATACAAGCGTTAATTATATTTTGGGACAGTGGTAGCTTGTACGGTATCATCATGCGGATAGCGATGCGCACGCATGCATGCCCCGTCAACTGTTTTTCGAATGGCATAATAGACGCGTGCTACATACACTATTTTTTGCGGGGGACCATAGTAAATAGGACCAAATATTGTCAGTAAAAATAGGTAAGTGTATAGGTTTTTGTTTGTACCGTGGGTCCTATTTACTATGGCCCTCCGTAATAGTAAGCCACCTAACTTTTCTGAAACTCCTCCACCCCCCCCCCCGCCCCCTCCCTCCGTAATGTATGTTGCCTTGTTCTTTTTGCAGAACATGGTCCTGATCGAGGAGAACAGCCGCCTGAAGGCCAGCCTTAGCACCTACAAGTAAACCGACATTCTCCGTTCCTGTTCGACTAGGAAATGCGTGAAATTGTTAACTCCTTAAGACCTTCAACCACATTTTTTTGGGGGGACATACTGCTTGGAATTAGAGTGGAAAACTTCTTGTTCAGTAGCGTGAGGGGTCAGGTTCGAGCATCGAATTGATGCTTTCGGCAAAAGATGGTTGCCGAATGACCGATGACAGCAGTATGCTCGGCGCAAAGTGGAAAGTATTATTTTCATTCGACCCTCAAAAACCAGCCCCCCCCACACCCCTGCGCGCTCGCATCAGTGATGTATTGCGGCCCGGCCCTCTCCCGTGGGTGCGAGGCCTTTTCACATTGTGGCCTGTTTTGGTTGTGTCGGGTGTTCCACCTCTCTCGCGTGAGTTTTTTTACCCGGGGGGGGGGGGGTCGCGCCAGTCAGGCCAGGCGTCTCGTGAGGTCGATGCTTTTTCATCGGATCGTTGCAGAAGATGTCAAGGCGTTTCTCGGGAGGGTTTGGTGATGAGGGGCGGGGGATGGTTACACTTGCACCTTCCTTAATCGGTCTACAGCTACCTGTGAGCCGTGGTGCGGATCGCGTGGAAGGCGTACCAGTTTAATCTAGCATGTGCGGGTTTTTCCCACGACGCGTACCAGGAGGTTGGTTACCGTTTCCCTCCGTGGAGTAGACAGCTAGAGTTTTTTTGCGATGTGGCGCGCTGGAGGGCGGCTAAGCCTACTGTAGACACGAAAGCATCCAGGGGGTGGATGGATGGGTGGTCAGAATTTTGCTTGTGGGCGTTCCTGGGTTTTTTGCACAGTGAAAGTTCCAGGTTAAATACGCACACACACCAGATCACCAGACGATAGAGAGGCCCGGTGTTCTTGTCATTTTCACATGGTGCTTGCTCGTCATCCATTGTATGAAACGACCTCGCAAGCTATTTCGTAAGCAACGCCTCGTACATATAGTCACGATATTTAGAGTCACTGGATGTATCGAAGGTCTGCAGAGTTCCAGCTCAAGCCTGATTGATGATGCTCGGGTTCTCGTGCTGCTCCAAGTCTTGGTGTAGCGTGCGGTTGGTTCAGATCGTGCATGCTTCAATGTATGTAACTTCGGCTCTTTTCCCTTGATATACGACAAACATACCTTATACACTGTAGGGTTTCACGGCAGACAGCAGGTCCTGATGTAGCGTGCGGTGGGTGCAGGCCGTGCATGCTTCATGTGTGTAACTTGCCTTATTGTTCCTTGATATTACGACAAACACACCATTTATACTTGAGTGTAGGCTATAACGTGTATTGGCAGACAGATGGCCCGGCGGTGATTCGCTGGCTTTCTGAATCAGGCTGTCATGACGGGTGCACTCGATCCTAAAGCCCTTCGAGTCTTCAGTGCATCTTAGACCTTATCTCCAGCGCGGCAGCGAGTTTATGCACGAAGGCCGGGACTAAAGGCCTGGCCCTGCAAGCTCTTACCATGAAAAAGTGGACACTCATCAAGCTCATTAGATTGCCAAGAATATAACTTACGCCAAGCCAACTCATGAACCATTGGCGATTTTCACCCCATTTGTCTTGTGCACAGTACGTACTGTGCTCCGTGCTCCAACCATAGTGTCGAGCAAGTGGGTGAACTGGTACTACTGCCTTCCGTGCCCAGTTCGGCGAGAGCTTGCTACGAAGTAGACAGGATACGCAGTGAACATAAAGCTCAGCCGGCGGTTTATTCTTCGTCTTCGTCTAGCGAATGCCACACACGCGGCATGCCTGTTCCGTTTCTACGCTCCTTGCGTCAGCATGATGACAATTCGCACACCAATTCCAGGCCCGAGTACGTACGTCTCTATGGTCATCAAAGTTTATAACGTCCGACAGATCACGATCTCGATAATCTAGACCTTAATCTGCTGTTACGAGTTGTGCGGGATCTGTATACGGTAGTAAAAAACGTGCTCTAGATCGTGCAGATTCTACGGCTCCCACCCGGCAGCATGAGCTAGATCGGGAATAGATCTGCCTTGAAATGTCTAGATCCGTGACCTGGGAATCGATTATCTGTCTGGGGCCGGTGTGTAATACTGTGTAGTTTACTCGGGAAGGTCGACAACCTCGGAGGAGCCGACGAGATGGAACAAACACCAATACGTAACGTGAGCCGTTATCAGCCACATGTTTGTTTCGGATCAGTCGGGCTACCGCATGGGGCCGTCTCTGATTTCTAGGCCCGAATAAGGTACAGACGGAGGAATTTTGTCTTGTTGGGTTCCAATAGCAAACCCCTCCCGACATTGCGATACGCTGCGTAATTTGCTGTTGTTCGCCCCTGCTCTTGCCTAACGTAACGTGCATCGAAGCTGTTTCTAAAACTGTTTTCCCTTTCAGATCTATTCGGCGAACAAGAACGTGATTCTCCGGTCAAATTTGAGTAAAGGCTCATCGCAAAGTGTGAACACATCGGACAGAGATCACGACGATCTAGATAGTTTAGATCCTACCGGTGTATTTTAGAGAGGCACACACTACATACAGTAGTACACAAAACGATACTGGCGGCTTCGGAAATATGGCATCGAGATATCTCCGTAGAGCCGTCGCTCGGCGTTTGCACTCTCCCCGTTGCCGAGAAAGTCAGCTTTAAACTAGCACATTCGTCCGAGGGGGTGTGTTATCAAATCACTTATCACCCGGGTGATACGCTACTGTCTACGAATGTGTACTACCCAGTCAGGCGGCCTCTCGTGCAGCTGAGCAGCAGTGTGAGCGCGCCAGCGGGCCGATCAAGATAATACTGCACCCCTGTCACGCGACTCCTAGCTCTATCATCATTTCAGTTTGGACACTACTGTAGCTCTATCGTATGCCATCCCCCAAACCAAGCAATACTGGACTGGTGGTTGATGCTGTAACCGGTCATTTTTTTCGTCGTCGTGTGTTTTCCCTCTCCAAGCCCAAGAGAGAGTTATACAAACCTTTTACTAGTGCAGTGCTGCGCTTCAACCGAAACCCGACTCTTGCAAGTGATTTGTCCCCACGAAGGGAGTGACTGGTGCTACGGTAGGGGGGTGATTTGTTCTCGGTCTATTTTTTGCCTGGGACCCTCTCACTCACCACCAACTAACCGACTTGACGTTGACGCCGACGGAATATAGTTGTTAGTTGGGTAGCGAAGTAAACAAAATAACTGAATTGACGGTGACGACTATTAATAGTTTTATTTGAGTGGCGAAGCAAGCCAACTACTTGACTTGACGCTGACGGCTATTCATAGTTATATGTAAGTTGGGTGGCGAAGTATGCCAACTAGCTGACTTGACGGTGACGGCTAATAAGTGTTAGTCGGATGGCGAAGTAAGTCAACTAACTGGCATGACGTTGTTGGCTATTAATAGTTGTTAATAGCGGGGCGAAGTATGCTAACTAACCGACTTGACGGCGATGGCTAATAGATATTAGTTGTTGTGTCTCGAAGTAAGCCAACTATTTGATTTGACGTTGATGGTTAGGGCCCATATTAACGAATACAAAAAAAATCAATTTGGAAAAAATAGAATTTAAATTCGCTTTTCATTGGTCAACACACGCACCAGCACCCCCCAAGACCCTAATCTTTGGTGCTGGTGCGCGTGTTGACCAATGAAAAGCGGGTTTGAATTTGATTTTTTCCAAATTGTTTTATTTTTCTTCGTTAAAACGGGCCCTTAGTTCTTAGTTAGGTGGCGAAGTATGCCAACTAACTGACTTGACGTTGGCGGCTATCGATAGTTGTTAGTTGGGTGACGAAGTATGCCGACTATTTGACTTGACGTTGACGGCTATTAATAGTTGATAGTTGGGTGGTGAAGTATGCCAACTAACTGACATGACGTTGACGGATATTAATAGTTGTTAGTTGGGTGGTGAAGTAAGCCAATTAACTGCCTTGACGTTGATGGCAATTAATAGTCGCTGCTTGGGTGGCGAAGCAAGCCAACTACTTGACTTGACGCTGACGGCTATGAATAGTTCAATGTAAGTTGGGTGGCGAAGCAAGCTAATTACCTGACTTGACTATGACGGCTACTAGCAGTTGTTAGTTGGGTGGTGAAGTATGCCTACGTACTAGATATTAGTCGGGCGGCGACGTAAGCCCAAACTAACTGACTTGACGTTGACGACTAGTTCTTAGTTGGGTGGCGAAGTAAGTCAACTGACCGACTGGACGTTGACAGTTGTTAGCTCTTAGTTGGGTGACGAAGTAAGCCAACTACCTGACTTGACGTTGACGGCTATTAATAGTTGTTAGTTGGCTGGCGAAGTAAGCCAACTAATCGACTTAGTTTTATACTTCCAAGTATCAGTAAAAACACGTGTCGAACGACACAAACAACGCACCAGACTGATACAAACTCGCAAAATTGCCCGATGCGCAACTGACTGAAATACCTACAGTAGCAAAATCGAAACCAACAGTCGGCGACTTATTAGCAGCCAACTCGCACCCCTACGCGCGCTGGTTTTTCGAAAGGAGCCCTACCCTATAGGAGTCAACTTCTGCCAGTACCCTGTGTTGTTAACCCTACCCTTCGGCTGTGCTGGTCGGCTGCTTCAGGTTTAAGACATAAAGACCGCCGATACCCACGCGTAGGGATCGGGCGCAGACGATTCCCTGAATTGAAACCCGCGCCACTCTACAAAAGAGCCCCGCTACCTTAGGGGAGACCCCAGGACAATCGACGTGTGTGGTGTCACTGGCGTGCTCTCAACCCATCAGCCCTGCCGGCGAGATCGCCGTCGTGGAGGCCATTTGGGCGGAAAATTAGGGACCGTTGGAGTATAAATGTGAACACCAAACGGTCCTTATATTAATGTCCACAGTGATAATTGTCTGCGCTCAAAAACTGGCGTCGCACTAAGGTTTCAATCTTCTCAGAGTAGGCGTTTTTTGTTGGAGGGCCTACTATTAATAAGTACCCCCCACCCTAAACCTCACGGCGCTTCGCGGTTGGTGCAAGCAATGCCTGCCTGGTCGGGGAAAACTCGATGTGCTCCGTCCCGGCAATATAGGGATGCGAGGGTCTATGATCATACGACCACGGCCATGCATGACATGAGTACACCCCTCCTACAGCACAGTAGAGGCATGAATATCTCCCCTACCGTGCCATTACTCTTTTCCCTACCGCACTGCAATGGCATGATAATGAGTATACCCCCCCCCCCCCCCCGTCGACCGTTTCGCGCATTGAATCCACGTGAGTGACCGTTCCGCGCATTGATTGCTTTTCACGCTCGTAAGTATGCACGTCCCCCTTTTTTTATGTGTACAGATGATATCAATAGGAGACCACGGGTTTGGTCCCTTGACTAACCGCCCCCAATACATACATTAAAACGAGTAAACAAGGACAAGGGACGTCTCGACGGGTCCAAAAAGACCCGTCCCCTAGACCGCGGTGTGACCCCTTGACTGACCGCCTCCCCACACTAAAACTAGTATAGTTAGGACAACGGAGGTTCTTGACGGGTCCAAAATGACCAGTCTAGACCGTATTTTGACTCCTCGCCTGACCCCCTCCCCACATTAAAACTAGTATAGTTAGGACAATGGAGGTCCTTGACGGGTTCAAAAATACCGGTCTAGACTGCGGTTTGACTCCTTGACTGACCTCCTCCCCACACTAGAACTAGTATAGTTAGGAGAAGGGGGCCCTTGACGCGAAAAAAAAACACCCCGTCTCCAATATACCCTTCTGGCCGGGGATATAATCCCCGTTTAGTATTCGCTTCAGAGACTAAATGGTTACTATATTACCGGACAGAGTGGCACGTAGGTTTGTATCCTGTTTGGATGCGACATCCAACAACTACGAACCGACAATGTCGCGGAGTTTGATGACACCGAGTGCGCGATGAATGAGCGCTACTCGCGGTGCGGTCGCCCGACGTCGGCCGTAATTTCTCGGCCGCTTTTTCCCGTGATTTTGTTGTTGTTGTTGTTGTTGTTGTTGTTTCGGACCGCGTCACCCTTGTGGTTCGGAGGTTGTTGTCCACCACCTTTGAAATGGTTCCAAATTGGACACCATGTTGCTGCGTTGGCGGTCCTTCCCTTAGTCGCAGGCTATCTTGGAGTCGAACGAGCTGAGCGTGATGGCGAAAGCCTGGAACGGAGAAATAGGAAACTGCATCGGCGAGAGGCAGACAGCAGAGTCCCGGGGAGGAGGGATGGAGGGAGTATTAATGTCATGCCACTACAGTGCGGTAGGGGAAAGAGTAATGCCACGGCAGGGGAGAAATTCATGCCTATACAGTGCGGTATGGGGGGGGGGAGGTGTGCTCATGTTATGCATGGCCGTACAGTAGACGTATGACCATATACCCTCGTATCCCTATAACGCCAGGGCGGAGCACGTCGGGTTTTCACCGACCAGGCAGACATTTCTTGCACCCAGAGCGAAGCGCTGCCAGGTTTTCAGCGAGTCGCTCATAGGGTGAGCTGCATCCTACTAAGAGCCGCTTGTGAGGCGGACTTTCCTGTATATAGATGGCAGCTTCCAATGGATTGATTGGGGGGGGGGGCTTACTCATTTGTTGCGTGCCTTAGCCATTTGAGCATTGACCACGCATCCCTTTCGAGACGGAACACCGTTCTTACTCCTAATAAGAGACACCTCCAACATTTTGGACGCTCATTATGTTTTTTTTTTCATAATTTACATAGACACCTGTTGCTTATCTTATCCCCTTCCTGTTTCGCCGTCCGTGGCCACCATCTATCTCCTAGGGTAGAGATCGAGATGTAGGATAAGGGATACACACCTCGGGCAGATAGATCAGATCAGATCCCCACTTCTTCGTGATCTATTTCAGGGAACATTTGTTTGCGAGTCCTTGTGGTCGAACACATCATGTATCTGGCATATCACACAGCAATATATATTCATGATCTGCATGATATGTATGATCTGTATGATCTGTATGGTCTGTATGACCTGTATGATCTGTATGATCTGTATGATGTGGCTCGTTTTTCCGGGTGGGATCCGTATAATCTGCATGATCTAGTAATAGCACGCGTTTCCTCTGTTTTGGATCTGTACTCTAGGCAGGTCCTGCACAACAACTCATGACAGGAGGTTGGATTATCTAGATCGCGATCTACCCGTCCTAGATGATCTAGATCGTGATGTATCTGTCCTAGATGGTCTAGATCGCGATGTATATATATGTCCTATATGATATATATCGTGGTGTATCTGTCCTAGATTATCTAGATCGTGATACATCTGTGCGAGATTATCTAGATCGTGATATATCTGTCCGAGATGATCTTGAGAGTGATACATCTGTCCAAGATGATCTAGATCGTGATGTATTTGTCCGAGATGATCTAGATCGTTATATATATGTCCGAGATGATCTTCATCGTGATGCATCTGTCCGAGATGAGCTTGATCGTGATGCATCTGTCCAAGATTATATAGATGGTGATATATTTGTCCGAGATGATCTAGATCGTTACATATATGTACGAGATTCTCTAGTTCGTGATATATATGTCCGAGACGATCTAGATCCCAATCTACCTGTTCTGGATTACCTAGACCGTGATCCAGCTGTCCTAGAAGGTGTATATCGTGATATACATGTCCTATATTCTCTAGATCGTGATATATATGTCCAAGATGATCTAGATCATGATATATTTGTCCCAGATTACTTAGATCGTGATATGTCTGTCCTAGATTATCTAGATCGTGATATACCTCTCCGAGATTATCTACTTGTAGATCGTGATATATCCGCCAGACGTGAGAATGGTTGATGACCGCAGACTCGTGACTGAAATGGCTGCGATGATTGCCAGCATGCTGCGGACGGCAGCGGCGCAGAAACGTAAATGGTACGACAGACATCCCGCATAATAAAAAAAGTGGCGTTCGCTAGACGGCGAAGCAAAAAAAACGCCGGTCAAGCTTTTCACGGAACAATGTTGTGCCGCTTTTTTTATTTTTTTATTTTCTGGTTGAGAATGCCAGGCCTGCCTCCCCAGGAGGCGTGTACACACCTGAAAGTCCATGGTGAACTCGTCCTTCGCCACCCTTCCGAATTGCAGGATTATCCGGTCGAAGTCTTCGGTGGACACCAGCTGAAAGTTCTTGACGCTAGCCATGGTAACCCTGCCGTAGAAGTTCAGGACGTAGGCTCCCACCTGGGCTCCCCGAGCACAGACAGGGTATCCGTCGTGTTTCGTCGAAATGGAAAGGAGAGGTTGAGAATGGGGAAAACATTCTAGACACGTATTTACAATTAACCTGTAATACTTGAATATGTTATTAACATAATTATGGGGTTATTCGGGTTATTCAATCGATTTTTTTTCTGATTTGTTTTTACGCTAGCTATAGTAACCCTGCCGTACGGAAGATCAGGGCGTAAGCTCCTACCGGTGCCTGCGAGTAAAAAGCACGATGCTGTTCGTTGTGCGATCGAAGCAGAAAAGAGATGCTGGATTGCAGCAAGTACGTACCCGACAACACGTAAGGGATCGGGAATTAACGAAATACAGTACATGCCCCGACATCACTTGATAATTTGAGAGTTCATAATCCCAGCCTCGAGGTTTGGACGAAGGATAATAATGTGGCCCACTTCACACTGAAGTTAAGAGTAAGACACGCTCTGCCTGACGTAATAATAACAACAAACATTGGAACAGGCGCTACACTTGGCGCTACACTTGGCGCTACACTTTTTGGCAGAGGGAAAATTGTAAAAATAAGAAGAACGCGAACTCGAGCCTGTGGCCCAAACAACGAAATTCTTACAGGAAGTGGTGTCGCATACTCTGTGTATACATATGATAGGCTCGAATTTTGCCTGAAATATTACACACGTTCGACAGACCAGATCACGACCTGGACCATCTACAGTAATGCCTAACCTGCCGTTGCGATAGGTTGTGCAGGACCTGCATATAGTACAGATGCAACCCAGGAAACAGGTTCTAGATCATGTACGTAGGTTAATGGACGGCTCCCCCCCGGCGGTATGAGCTATATCATACAGATCATACAGATCATACAGATCATACAGATCATACAGATCATACAGGTCATACAGGTCATACAGGTCATACAGGTCATACAGACCAGGAATGTACCTGCCCTGAAAGATCTAGATCAACAAAGGGGGGAGCGGTTGATCTATCCGGAGGTGTGAAACATTAGAAAACCATTTTTCTACGTAGGGCATCAGAAACATTAGGTGCCACCCTTGATGGTCTAGATCCCCCTATGGTGTGGAGAGCTTAACCTATTCAGAACTGAAAAACGTATCCCACTCTAATTCCAAGTAGTTTGTCCCCATAAACGGGGGACCAGTTCTTAAGGGGTTAAGCTTTATTTGTACCCATCCGCCGGAGGATAATATATACCTGGTATATATACGTATATACTTTGAAGTATATGGTTTATTTATTTCGTCAAGATCGACTATAACACAGTAGCAGTGGGTACCCTGCTTCAAGAGAGGCATGGTACAGGCGGAAAACGCCTCTCTCAGCTATGTACTCCGTATAGCCTTCTCTATTATGCACAGCAAGCGGAAAACGTGTATATAGCTTTTTTGTAGGCGGGTCCAGCCGATTAGGCCTCTTTTCAATGTACTATTCTCTTATATTAAAATAAAATTAAAAACAACAACAAACAGCTGTGAGAGCGCGAGGATTTCGTCGAAAATCATATTTGCTAGCTGAGTGTGATACTTCGATCGCGCGTACGTACGGGTTTTATATGTCCTCATGCAGGATGTACATCCCTATTAGCTATTCTCTTATATAGAGTACCCTCTCCCTTAAGTCGGGGTACCCACCGTAGGTGTGTGTGCCTGTCAACGATCTAGAGAAATTGATTCGGGGACCGTACCGTCATGTTTGCGTTTTCGTGAGTCTGATGATGTGGACGGTGCCGCGCCTATTCAGTATGGACCCAAACTGGGGTTTCGACACAAGATATTTGCATGACTCCGACGGGGGATATATTTCGTGTTATTGAAAAAGGTAGAAAAGGTAACGTTATTGCAAGTTTTTTTGTTTTTTGTTGCCGTTTGCTGTTGTTTCTGTTCGTGAAGGCATCATCACAGTTGCCCGTCAACAAGAAATGCTAAATCTGAGCCAGCCTTAGAACCTCAGCGGAACTCCACCCTTGGACACCCTTGAGCGTAGTCTATTGTATACCATTCTGACCCTAAATATAAGGACCACTTCCATTGAGTGTTGAAATTCAAATGGTGCTTATATCCCGGGTCAGAGTGGTAGGATTTAGTGTAGCGCTTGCAGCTAAGCACGATTTTCTTATTCCAACTTTTTTGGCGCGCCCGCCAAAAAAGTGAGCCTTGTGCTCTCACTAATAGGTGAACTATTTTTCGTGGGCCTATACGACTGTATTGATGTAAGTTCCACAGATAGATGTCAGATTTTGTTCCCCTTAAAACCCGTAGTTCGCGCGATGGAAGTATCCCACTCAGCTTGCAAAGACGAGTTTCGATAAAACCCTCGATCTCACAGCTGTGTGTGTGTGTGTGTGTTTTTTTTCCAACATATATACCTGGTCGTTCCAGCGGGGAGGCTTTGTTGAGCATGTAGAGAGAGTCGCCGGGGGGCGAATTCCACGCTATATATTTGGCTTCATTTTAAAAAAAAAAAAAAAAAAAACTGCCGTATCCCGAAATAATAGCGTTTTTTTGTTCCTATAAACGAGCGAGGAAACCCAATCAGTCGGATAAGTTGGCATCTCCGAGAAACGACTAACAACTATATATGTTGATGACTTCAGCCACCCCGACTCATAGCTCTATCTGGGTTATGCCACGATTCGATGCGAGTCGACGAGGGAAGAAAGGGCCTATTAATACTACTACTGTAAGATGCAAGGCATGAAGTGTAGCGGGGAGGAGGAAGAAGAAGAGCCTACTATATGATCCCGGGTCTGAGTTACGACTAAGAATCAGAGATAAAACAAAAATGAAGCGATAAATGGGAAGGGCAAAAAAAAGGCCTGCGGTCTAAAGACAGATGTGAGTGTTGCTGCGCGTAGTGATAATCATACCTGGTCGTTCCAGCGCGGGGGCTTGTTGACCATGTAGAGAGAGCCGTCGTAGTCCCTGTTCTTGACCCTCTCGATGGCTTTAGAACCACCTCCGCCGGTCTGGCTGCCCCTGCCTCCGTCCAGCTCGCTCCACTTCGACACTATGCTGTCGTCGCTTACCGACGGAATAGCGACCTGCAAAAAAACACAAAACAAAACAAAGGAAAAATCAGCTTACCGACGGAATGGCAAAAAAAAAACACAAAAACAAGAGGAAAATCAGCTTACCGACGGAATAGCGACCTGCAAAAACACACAAAAAGAAAAGGAAATCAGCTTACCGCCGGAATGGCAAAAAAAACACACACACAAAAAAAGGAAATCAGCTTACCGACGGAACAGCGACCTGCAAAAAAACACAAAGAGAAAAAGAAAAATCAGCTTACCGACGGAATGGCAAAAAAAAACACAAAACAAAAGGAAATGAGCTTACCGACGGAACAGCGACCTGCAAAAAACACAAGAAGAAAAAAATCAGCTTACCGACGGAATAGCAAAAAAACACAACATCAAAAGGGAAATCAGCTTACCGACGGAATAGCGACCTGCAAAAATACACAAAAACACAAGAAAATTCAGCTTTTACCGACGGAATAGCGACCTGCAAAATAAAACGCAAGAACAAAAGATAAAACCAGCGTCGAAAATATCATCCCTTCCTGCAGTATCATTTTGTCGTATATACTGCTGCTGTAGTTTAGGGTTAATGGGGGCTCTCTGCTGCGGTCAGCCGGAGGCTATCGCCCAGGGCTACTGCTCTCGCGTTGATTCGATGGCAGGCAACGCGTCACCTCGTCGCAGAGAGTAGTTGCTCCAGTAAAATAGGCACTACAAAAACAAATAATGCAAACAAACAAAAATCGGGGATGTCGTTGCCGGCGTTTCTCGCGCACACCGATATGGGCGGGCGGCGGGATGATCTATTTTCCCTACGAACGTAACCGTTACATCTACTTTATCGTGCTGTGGTAGCTTTGCTGACTATGCAAGATCGAACCGTCTTGCATCCTCCCTATAACCAGCAGGCTTTCTCCCACCCCGGGGACGCACTTCTTGCGTCCCCGGGTTTTTTGTTTCCAAGATTACCGGGGGCCAGAGTGTTACGTAGCCTGCTTGGATATAATAAGGAGATTCAGCAGGGTTCTTGCTCATCTTCATTTTCTTGCGCGAGGCCCATCCTCTAAACAAATGATGCGCCGGGCCAGGCTGTGACCCATCGTGTGAAAAAGTGACGGGCCGGCCCACCAGCGTCGGCCCGTGACAAGCCCGGGGTATTATTATAGTACGGCCCATGACAAGCCCTGGATTATATTTTTGAGGTGTGATATGGTATACTAAAAGCCATGAAAATACGAAGTCATTGGGTTTTCGAATGCCCATTGTGCAACTCTATACAAACAAAAAGAGTACGTACCTGGTATATATTTTCACCTGGTATCATAGTGTACCAAAAACACATCGTGTGGTCTTTAGTATGACCATACTAAATTCCACATCACGAAGCATGCATATATTTCGAAGTATATTGTTTTTAGTATGCTATACTAACCGCGGTATAAACCACGTAGTAATAAGCCGCCACCCCTGGTCCTCACCTGCATTTTTCGTGGGCCCCTCGACCCGAGCACGTTGGAAGCGTACATGACGCAGCCCAGCTCCTCTCGCATCGGCTGCTCCCCCGCAGCCCCGCCGCCCCACCCGCCGCCCAACGTGCCGCTGCCTCCCAAGGTCTTCGGGATCCCAAAAGTTCCGGTTTGTTCTCGCGGGTTGTAACCGTCGTCGAATACCTTTTCAGGCGGTCGAAAAATAGAAGAGAAAAAAAAAAACAAGAGAAGAGAAGAAAAAAAGACAAAAAAAAAATGTTTTTGAAGACAAAAAGAAGGTTTTGTTGTCAGTTTTTTTCGTCAGGTTTTCTCTTTTTACAGGAGGTTTTGTCTTCTCACAGCATTTTTTTTTGTTTTTCATTTCGGTATAGAGCTCCTACACTACAATCAAGTGACCATCCTCAGGAAAAAAAGAGGGTGCACCTGTCTGCCGTAGCATGCGTGCAGGAGTGTCATAAATACTGATACTATATATACTATATATATACGACATCCTCGATCTCACAGCTGTTGTTTTTTCAAAATTTTAATATATACTAAGTATATACGTACCTGGAATTCGGTGCCGACGAAGTTGGCCCGGAGTTTTCCCAGAAAGTTCCGGGAGTTGCGGTCGAGGTCTCCGGCCTCCATGGACACGAGGTAGTTCGATGTGGCGTTGTTCGGCCGCTTCTTTGAGCACATGAGGAAGCGGTCTCCCTCCTGGATTAATTCGGAGATCGGAAAACGGGATGCGAAAACAAGTGTTACGGGGTCTGTCCTAAGGCGACTATTACGGGGTAAAGGCCTAAACGACGAGGGAAGAAAGGGCTGAATTATTCTCGCGATAAAAATGCAGGGCACGAACCGTAGTGGAAGAGGAGGGAGAGGAGCCTACTTTGTGACATCATATCTGAGTTACGACTAGGAAGGAGATAAAAAAAAGTAGGGCAAAGGCACTATAAGGGATGATTAAATTAAAAAAAAAAAAAAAAAACACGGTACGGACAAAAACCTGTAAAATTGCCTATTTTTTACTATTAATAACAAGAGTTGGTCCTATTTACTATGGTCCCCCGTAAATAGGTGAGACACGGAGTATCCCCTGACCGATGTGCCTGTTAAGCATGTCCTTGGTGTTACTCACTCACTTTCGTGTCGTAGCTCAGAAGTAGTAGAAAAACAGTTTTATCAGTCCCAGAGCCGTGGTGGCATCTGGCATGGGAAGGGCGAACGCATCGCCCTTTCCTTCGCGTGGTTGTCCCGAACACGAACGCCATCCAAGCAATACGAAAACAGACCAATTACCTATTATGAGCTTATTCCCGGCCTTTCTAAGCCCCAGTATTACACTGTTTTGTGAGAGAGAATGAGGCGTGTTTGGTTAACGCTGTGAATGTGCTGAAAAAAACTGCCCTCGGTGGCAACGTTTAGCCGGCCAGATCACGATCTAGATCATCTAGATCCCCGTGCCTGCCTGAATGAGCTGTTTGTGCAGGATCTGCCCAGTCCTGCCGACGACGCCTTTCGTTAAGGGCGTCATTAGTTCGTTGGGCTACTGGTAAAAGGATAGTCAACCGCCCACCCAACCTTAAGCCTTATAATAACACAACCCAGGAAACAAGTACTCTGCATAGATCATGCACACTACATCGTACAACTCCCGCCTGGCAACATGAGCTAGTATGTAATAGATTGTACAGATCGTACATATCAAGGGACACATGCCAAAGGTAGAGAGAGGTGCACCAATTTGTTTTTGAGGATGGGCGCTTGAGGAGCTCTATACTAAGGGCCCATATTAACGAGTATAAAATAAATTCAATTTGGGAAAAATAAAATTCAAATTCGCTTTTCATTGGTCAACACACGCACCAGCACCCCCCAAGACCCTAATCTTTGGTGCTGGTGCGCGTGTTGACCAATGAAAAGCGTTTTTTTTTTTTTTTTTTTTTCCAAATTTATTTTTTTTTCTTCGTTAAAACGGGCCCTAATAGTAAGTAAAATACTGATTTTTGATAAAAATAGAAAGTTCAACCCCATGGAGGAATCCCATGGCCCAGGTATGCAAATAAACTACTATTATGGGGGACTATAGTAAATAGGACCAAATTTTGTTAGTGAAAATAGGTAAATATATAGGCTTTAGTGTACACCGTAGGTTCTATTTAATACCTGGTACCTGGTATGGTCCTCTGTAATAGAGCATTCGCCAGAAATGGATAGTACCTATAAGTCGGCCTTTTGAGCCATTTATAGGTACACTGGGTTTTGCAAAAAACGAATGTCATTCCAACAATTTTGGATTTAACCCATTCAGAACTGAAAAATTATCCCACACTAATTCCAAGTAGTTTGTCCCCAAAATCGTGGGACCGGTTCTTAAGGGGTTAAGGAGCTCCGGTATTTCAGAAAACAATTTAGCCAAAAAGCGCTACCGGTACACTCTGTAGCACGCGTGAAAGCGCTACCCTGATAAACCCGAAAATAAATATTATGAGTCAATTTATGCAACCACATGGTGCCTGGTATATATAGGGCAGATGACGCAAATCTACGAGTGTTTTACTAATAATAGCGCATATACACCTGGTACGATTTAATGTTCACCTTCGAGAGGCACGCTTTACTTTATTCTCTATTTCAAGACATTCATGCAATAAGTCCGACACAAAAGGGATATTGCACGTAGCACGTGGCTAAGCGCTATGTACCCCTATATTGTAGCACGCGTCAAGAAAATTCCCGGAAAAACCTAGATCATGAAGTGAGTATCGGTGATCTGTATGGTCTATCTGTGCACGCTTGCCTTCATGAAGAGGGTGTACTCGGGGAAAAGCTTGTTGGCTCTTGTCTTGTTTCGCCGGATGTAGCACTGCACCACGCCAGCCGCCCTCGGACACGGGGACAGCAGAAATTTCTGGGATTTTTTCGGCGGCCATGTTTGGATTGTAAGACACGAGCACCAGAAAAAACAAAAATCCGAAACAAAATGTGGTGGGTTTTAAAAGTTAAAAACTTGAAACGGCGGGGTTAAGAACTCGATGTGGAGAGCAAAAAACCAGCCTCGGATTGTAGGAGAAAAAGGAAGTTATTTTTGGTGACAGGAACGTGTATTACTGTATGTAGTGCACACGAGGAGAGTTTTAAATGTTCAAGGGGAGGGGGGGGGGTCGGCGGGCTGGTTTTGTTGGTGTAGTCGGATTAGTTGGGTGGCTGCTTGGTTGCTGTCGGTAGAATGTAGACCTGTATGCTACGCGACAGGTTATGAGCCTCGTAGCAATGTTATGCATCTGGGTTGATTGGATTGGTTGGTCTGATTGGTTGGTCTGGTTGGTCGGATTTTAACCGTAGGAGACAAGGTAGTTATTTTTCAAGACAGAAAAAAGGGTTTTAAATTCACGGGAGGGGAGAGTTTGCATCTGAGGAAACAGGAAACATTCTATTTCGAGGCAGAAAAGTGTATCCGTACGTCCACAACGCGGGGAAGGGAGACAACAAAAAATTCTGCAACAACCTAATAAAATGCTGGGCACAAGCAACTCCGAAGGGCGATGACGCAGGTAGTCTGCCATACTTGACGGCCCACCGTCCATACCTGTATGTCAGAAGTAGAGAAAGGGGTTAACGGCTTTCCCCGTACCTTCAGGTCGAAAAGATCCACCCCATACCTCCATGTTTAGCAAAATATGTATTTGTGATATATGGAAACAACGTAATGAGCGCCCAACTGTTGGAGGTGTTTCTATTAGGAGTAGGAACGGTGCTCCGTCTCGAAAGGGATGCGTGGTCAATGGTCAAATGACTAAGGCAGGCAACAAATGAGTACGCCCCCCCCCCCCCCACCCCATACCTCCATGTCGAAAATACCTAACGGGGTTAACTTAATGATCCACCTCACACCTTCGGAATATCCAGAGTGTAGAACGGTGGAACCCATACCTTCCATGTCAAAAATATTTTAAAAAGATCTAAAGGGTTCAACGGTCAACCCGATACCTTCATGTCGAAAAGATCCACGCCATACCTTCATGCCAAGAACCTCCAAAGGGTTTGAAGGTCCACCCTATATCTTTATGACGAAAATGTCTGAAGGGTTCAACGGTCCACCTGATATCTTCTACGTCGAAAATATCTAAACAAATGCATCTAAAAGGGTTCAGCGGTCCACTCCATACCTCCATGTCGAAAACATCCACTTCATACCTCCAAGCCCAAAATATTTTACCCCAACACCTTCATGTCGAAAACATTCTACGAAAGAGTATATAAAGGGTTCAACAGCCCAACCCCCATAACGTATCTACTTCATACCTTCATGTCCAAAAGATTCACCGAATACCTTCATGCCCAAAAGATTCACCGAATACCTCCATGCCGGAAAGATCTGCGAAACAGTATCCCAACACCTTGATGTCGAAAATATTCTACGAAACAGCATATAAAGGGTTGAACGGTCCAACCCCATAACACATCTACCTCATACCTTCATGTCCAAAAGCTTCACAGAATACCTTCATGCCCAAAAGATTCACCGAATACCTTCATGCCGAAAAGATCTGCGTAACAGTATTTACAGGGTCCAACGGTCTATCCCCATACCTTCATGTCGGAAAGATCGAGGGCGTCCATGTTGAACTCCATCTCGTCCGTGACGGTGGTCGCCCTAGCCGTCGACGGATCGGCCGTAACGCCATCGGGGGGGGCTCGATCCTTATCGTCCCCTCCTTGAGGACTCTTGTTCCCGCCCCTGTCACGAGAGCAATGCCACGGCGGCGGTGGTGCCTTGTAAGGGTGGTGGCTTATTATTTTTAACTCCTCACATGAGGAGCTCAATATCTCCCCCGAAACATGCCTTCGAAGACATGAGGAGCTCAATATTTTCCCCGAAACATGCCTTCGAAGTTTTTTTTTTGTGTTCTTGTGCATTTCGACCAAGGTGTATTCGCGCTATGTACTGTACTGTAGTCTCTCGTAGAATACATGTACTGGGTGTCATCCTTAACCGGTAGCTATTACGGAAGACCATAGTAAAAAGAACCACACATTGTGAATAAAAGTAGGTTAATGCATAGGTTTTTGTGTGCGCCGTTGATCCTCGTACCCCCGTACCGTGGCAGTGTTCAAGAAGAAGCAAAAAGTAGGCATTATTATATACATGCGAGAGCTTTTGCTTTTGTTTTTGCTTTTGCTCGCCCACGCTTGTATAATGTTTGTTTTTTCGTATTGTTTTGTTTTTCGTTTTATTCATTTTTTATTTGCTGTGCCCACGACGCAATAAATCAGTGGATGGAAACGCACGCAAGAGCTTTTGTGCTAGTCTACGCTTGTTCTAGGGTTTTCCTGTGTTTTAGGTTTTATTTTATGTGCTCACAAAGAACCAAAGCAGTGGATGAACGCAAGAGCTTGCTCGCTCCCCCGGGGCTTTTGTGTTTTTGTGTTTTTTTTCGTTCTCCTTGTTTTTGTTTCGTTTCTTGTTCTATTTGATGCCTTGCAACCTTACCGCTAAGGCCACAGTTTTTTTATCGAGCGTGCGCGTCCCTAGAAACGTTGGCCCATCTCGGGGGGGTAGAAGTGATGGTAAACGTTTTTTTTTCCCCTTCTGTTTTTCATGTTTTGCGATACTTTTTAACCCCCGAGGCACTCCCGCCGCGTCAAAGAAGAGCCAAACCAAAAGCCAACACACCTGCCGTCTAGTGCCGCGTTTTCATCGCCATCCTTGGTCTTCCCTTCCCCGCCCCCGCCAACGCTGCCGCTGCCGCTGCCGCGCCCCACCCATTCCTGGGAGCGTCCGTTAGGGCGGCCGGCAGAGTTCCTGCTGCGGTGCTTCCCTGCGTGACGCAACAGCCGCACCAATAGGGAGGACAGAAAATGGAGAATTTTATGATAACTAATAGTACGGGGGACCATAGTAAATAAGGACGAACGCTGAACACAAAAACCTATATATTGCCCCATTTTCACTAAACTTATTTGGTTTTATTTACTAGTGTTTACTATGGTACACCGTAATAGTAAAATAGTTACTGATTGTATGTGCTGTATGTGCTGTATGCGCTGTATGTGCTGTATGATTACTGGCGCGTTTAGGATGGCAGTTCCGTTATGGAGATAAATTACTTGGAAATAGTGTCAGGTATACGTTTCTGCATAGTGCACTAGTAAAATGGTTATTTAATGTATGTGCTGTATGTGCTGTATGTGTTGTACCAGGTATGTGACTATGTGCTGTATGTACTGCATGTGCTGTATATGCTGTATATGCTGTATGTTCTGTGTGATGGCTGGCCCGTTTAGCACCGCTCTCCCGTGTTGAGGACAAATTACTTGGAATTAGAGTCAGGCATAGGTTTCTGAACAGTGCACTATTAATAGTAAAAAGGGTTGTTGATTGTATGTGCGGTATGCGCTGTATGATTTGTATGATTGCTGGCCGGTAGTACAAGGGTCGCTTAGCCCGTTTAGTATCGCAGTACCGTTGCGGGGACAAAACACTTGGAATTAGAGTAAGAATTACCAGTAGGCTTTTGTGGGTACCCGTAGGTTCTTGGTCCCCTGTAATAGTATGCGTCTCCAACAGACCAACCACACCTCCATTTTAATCGGTCCAGACCTCTATACCCCTATCCCAATTGGCACCCTGATCCCATTTAGTGATGCAGAAAAATAACCAGTCCTCTGCATGAGCCGCCGGAGGCCGAGAGCGCGAAGCATGAACCCGTAATCGTGCGTGTTTCAATTAGTGCTGCAGTCCTAGGGTTGCAATTGGCGCTGCCCGCCTTAGAAAGTTGAGAGCAAAAAAATCCCTCTTCTATGGCAGCATGATTAAGTTGTTGAATCTCCCGCCATGGCAATTAGCGTGCTCGTCTTCCGGGTAGTCCGGAAACCCAATAAGTCGGATAGTCGGCAGCTCTAGGAAACGACTAACTATTAGTCCGACTAATGGCGAGTTGGCAACTTGAGCCATGCTGACTCACAGCTCTATCTAGTCTATTGGACCGCCATCGCCATTAGCGTGCTCGCCTCCCGGTAATATGGAAACCCAATAAGCCCGCTAGTCGACACCCCCGGAAAAAAACTATTCACAACCATTTGTGTGACTAATAGCTAGTTGGAAACTTGAACTCATATCATGCGGAGTCACAGCTCTAGTTTGTTAGAACCTGCGACCTACCGCCATCGCCAATATCGTGCTCGTCGCCGTCATCGCCGTCGCGGCGGCTCCTCCCGTGCCTTCTCCCGCTACCGCCGCCACCGCCGTTGCTTCCATGGTCGTCGCTCCCACTCCGTCTACGGTGGTGGTTGGACCGCTGTGATCGGTGGTTACGGTGGTTGTTGCTGCCGCCGCCGCCGCTGCCGCCGCTGCCGCCGCGGCGGTGGTGGCGGGAGGAGGTGCGGCCGTGTCCCCCTCGGCCTCCCTCGCTCCTCTGGTCGCTTGCGTCTGAACGTCGTCCCCCTTCGCTGACGGGACTGCTATCGGAGCGGTGTCTTCGTCTGTTTTTTTTTGTTTTCCCAGTGTGTGACACACGGAGAGCGGGCGACGGGGGGGGGGGGGGGGGGGTACTCATTTGTTGCTTGCCTTAGTCATTTGACCATTGACCACGCATCCCTTTCGAGACGGAGCACCGTTCCTACTGCCCGGGGGGCGTGTTCAGTTGTTGCTTGCCTTGGTCATTTTGTCCAATTACCATGTATCACTCTCGAGACGGAGCACAGGGGGGTACTAATGCCATGCATGGGTGTAGTCGTATGGCCATAGGCCCTTAGGGGGCGGTACTCATGTGATGCATGGTCGTAGCCGTATGATCATAGACTCTCGCATGCCTACAGGGGGGGTTAACAGTTGTGTGACTTGCAAGAGCAAGGTAGACGTAGAGCAACGAGGGGGTTGTATTATTGTACCGAAGTTGTCGTCGTCCAAGTCTGTTATCCTTGTTTTTGTCCATCCCATTTATTATCTTCGCCCTTCCTTTCTCTCTCCTTCCTCGTCGTAACTCAGATCCGGGGTCACAAAGTAGGCTCTTCTCCCTCCTCCCCCACTACGGTTCTTGCCTTGTTATGATTTTAATTATTTACGCACGTTACATATATAGCAAGGGAGGAAGGTAGACGAGTAGGGAAAACAAACAAATTAGATGAACATGGAGAAGCCAAAAACAAACAAACAAACAAACCAAAACATACCCTGAGGAACGCCGCTGGTAATTATTTACGCGCGTTACATATATAGCAAGGGAGGAAGGTAGACGAGTAGGGAAAACAAACAAAATAGATGAACATGGAGAAACCAAAAACAAACAAACAACCAAACCAAAACATACCCTGAGGAACGCCGCTGGTGCTCTCGGCCGCCGCCTCTCCCGCTTCCCTTCGCCCTACCATCACGGTCGCTACCACTGCCGCCGCCGCTGCCGCTATCGCCCCCCCGCTGCGAGCGGTCGCCGTCCCTCCTGTGTCTCCTTTCCCGGTGCCTCCCGCCACCGCCCCCGTCAGAATCGTCGCTGCCGTTTTTCGACCACGTTCGGCCAAAGGGAGAGGAAAGAGATTACAACTAACGTTAACTGTTTTTGTTTCGTTTGGAGACGATTTGTGTTTTCGCTCGTATGTTTACTTGTTTCAAGTGTACCCCGCCCACCTCCTGTTCGGGCTCTCGAAACGAGGAGTGCTTGTTTCAAATATACCCCGTGCCCCCTGGTTGGACTCTCGAAACGAGGAGCGTGGCTCTCGGGGGAAAAAAAAACGTGCTCCCCTGCGAAAACCAAACGATTATTTTCGGTTCGGTTGCCGATCTCCATTGAGTGTTGTAACGCTTACAGTAGTTCGGGCGGGAAAAGCAATCGGATAAACGTTTCACCAGTCGCCCAAGAGACTATTGCTATTACTGGTTATCCTTGACCAAAATTAACGCTCTCAACTTTTTCTGCGTACGAGTACTGTATTTGCATACCATACCCGAAGTCACAAAGCACCATATTTTAAAATGGGATATAGAACAAGCGCGCCCGGAAGCATCACGAAACTTGTACGGTTGAGAATCATGAGACCCCACGACAGCCTCCACCCCATGGGGCCGAGCCGGCAGATCTCCGCGGCACAGATACGTGGTGTGTGAGATGGGCGTGACGCTGACGTGGGCACCATGTAGTAGTTTTAGAAACCTGATATCGGTGGTGAACGTTTGGTTGGACGAACTCACAGCTGACGTACTTGACCTAAACTGTAGAATATCACACCTTCCGTTTTCTCCGGTGCTTCTCTCTTCGTCAACCGACGACCCCGAGCCGCCCCCCTCCCCCGACCGTCTACCCCTAGCCCTGCTGCGCCCCTCCCCACTCATCGTCCCCGATGGGTGACGCCGGCTTAACTTCCTCCCGTCCTGATCGGCTCGGCTACGGCCGCTCCGGGCCGGTGCTTTGTCCGGGTACCGCTGCGCCCTCCGCCTGCCGTCGTCGTCTTCCTCGTGGTGGGACGAGGGTGACCGGGACTGGGACCGCCGAGAAGAACGGTTCTGGGAACGTTCCGACCGGCGTGGAGACGATAGTTCCCCGGTGAAAGATTCCGGGGAAGAGGAAGAGGAGGTGGGGGACCGTCCCTGTTTGTCGCGCGCCGCCGCCGCATGGGAATGTTTTTTGTTTCCGCTCTTTTTTGTGGTGGTGGAAGGAGAAGAAGAATCTCTACCGACAGATCGCCAGGTGTTATTGTTTCCGCTGTCGGTAGTGTCGTTGGTTCCCCCCTCGATTCCCTCGCCGCCGCTGTTGGGAATGGAGAGACGTTTGTGTAGGCGCGGGGGGGGGGGGGGGGGGTTATATGTTAGCTACGGCCGTAGTATTATGCATAGACCTCCGCCCTACAATGCGGGACGGAGCGGTTGGGTTTTCACAATCAGTCAGACATTTGCTTGCACAGCTGGAACGCGTGAGTATTCGGCGATTCGTATGTGAGGATTGGCTCATTCCGCTAAGAACCGCTCTGGGGAGTTGCTTGACGAAGCTTTAATGAGATTAATTTATTTTCTTCGTTGCACTTCCGGAAACCCAATGCTTTACTGTAATGCTCGCGGGACGCCTTTACCATTTTAAATACTACGTGATACGACCATTCCCTTGGTCAACATAATGTTCTCCCACCCTCCACAAATGATTATCGTACGCCACTTTGGTAACCGTCCACAAACAAATAACAAAATAAACGGCACCCTGGTTGTCTAGCTCCACGCAATGTGAGTGGCGTTGTTTTCAGCGTCGTTGCCAACCGACGCCAACAAACTTATAATATTTCATAATATTTATAATAGTTGAGGGGGGGGCAATCATTTGTTTGCTGGCCTTAGTCGTTTGGCCATTTGACACGCATCCTTTCGGACGTGGTTTATAGGTGTAGGGTGAGGTTTTTATTGCCTTTCCCCGTGCATAGGCGTAGTCGCAATGAGAACCAAGCGGGGGGGGGGGGGGGGGGGTCAAGCTGGCGCCGTAAGAAGTGCTGAATGCCAAGGCGTTTGTCTAGAGAGGGAGGGGAGGGGGGACGTAAGGTGGCTACTAGGGAGTCAAGATGGGGTGCACCGTAAGAAGTACATAATGGCAAGGTGTTCTTGTAAAGGGGGGGGAGGGTATGTAGGGGGGGGGTAGGGGGTCAACATGGCGCGCACCGTAATAAGTTTTGAATGGGAAGCCGTCTGCGAGTGGGGAGGGGGGGGGGGGGGGTGTACTCATGTTGTGCACGGCCGTAGTCGTATGACCATAAACCCTCGTGTCTCATATTGTCGGGATCTCACTGACCAGGCAGATATTGCTTGCGCCAAGGGCGAAGCGCCGTGAGGTGTCAAACGAGTCGCATGAAGGGTGAGCTGCATCCTACAAATACTAAAACAGATTGAGGCGCGAACGAGGGGTGGAGGGGGGGGTGGCCCTCTCCGCATGTGTGAGAAAAAGTGGTTTCGTAAGCATATCCCATCGAGAAGATCCCATCGAGAAGATCACGATCTAGATGATCTACAGACCCTAAGCTACCGTTCTTGACATGTTGTGCAGGATCTGAATATACAGTACACATCCAAACTTAGGAAACATTTGCTGCACCGCGCAGACGCACAGACAACCAAAATTTGAGGAAATCTACCGGTCCCGAGAGATCTATTTATAGGTAGATCACGAAATAGGGATCTGTACAATCTGTTTGATCTGGTATGAGTTTGGCCAAAATGTGCTGTACTTCGTATACTCCTATCGCGGCACTCATTGTAGACAACCTACGAGATATTGCTTCTTCCGTGGTGGAGCAGACACACCTGCCGCGGCCCCACTGAAAGCTCTTGGTCGAAGGGCGGTGCCGGTCGTCCCAATCGTCAGGCCTGCTCTTGCCTCGCGGGCTTTTCCGGGGTTAGACCGATGTTTCCATCCCATGCCCCGGTAAGGTCACAAAGCAGTTACGAGGGCACAGGGTTTCTCAATGTCAGGTATTGCGTCTTACATAAGGTGAAAGGGGAAAAATTAGGTTACTGTGGGTCATTCATTGCGCGTGGTGTAAGTTACGGGGGGGGGAGTTATTAGAGCAGTGATTTCGCATGATTTGGTCACAAATAACTAGTCGACAGGTGCCGTTTGCCAACCAACTGACTTTAGTCGGAAAGTCGGCTGGCTATCAGCTCCTCCTCATCTACAAATCATGGAACGCGCGCGAGAGAGAGAGAACAGCAGGCACTAGGGCTGTGATTTGGTAGGAGTTATCACAGCTAATAGCCATTCTATAGGTGCCGTTTGCCAGCTACCTGACTATAGTTGGCAAGTCGGCTGGCAAATCCAGCTGGCGGCCAGCCGGCTTGCCGACTTTCACTAGGCCATGGAAGCCTCAGAACATTCCACAGCTCGAACATAATAATCGATTCCCGCTTTATGGTCTATAAGCAGTAGACCTTTCAAGGCAGATGTACTCCCGATCATGCACGAATCAGCTCGTGTTGCCGGGGGTGGGAGCCGTACAATCTTCCATGATCTAGCTCATGCTTCCTGGGTTTGATCTGTACTGTACACAGACTCTACACAACCTTTCATGGCGGCAGGTGAAGAACTAGCTCGTCTAGATCATGATCTGTGAGAGGTGTGAAGTTGTTTGTAGCCAAATTATCACCTGTGCTGGATCTGTACTCAAGCAAATCCTGCAAATCTGTACTCAAGCAGATCCTGCACAACCTCTCGTGACGGCGGGTAAGGCACTAGGCGATCTAGATCATGATATATCTGTATATGATCTAGATCATGATCTATCTGTCCGAGGTGTGGAATATTTAGGTGCACCCCTGTTTTGGCATGCGCCAGTGGCGGAGAGGGAAAGCAGACGGTGCCGGAGCAGCCGCAGGTACCAGACGGCCCACGAGCAGCACTCACTTGTTGCTCTCGTCGGAAGTCTTGTCCTTGGCTCCTGGTGGTACCGACTCGCTCGATTCTTCCACGTCGTGTCCCGACCTGCCGAGATGACGAAAAACAGAGCGGAGAACATTAGGCAAGCAGTCGGAACCTCTACCACAGCAGCAGTGCCAGCATCAACATCAACGGCAGTACCAACGACAAAATCAACGACAACATCAACGAATACATATCAACAACACCAACGGTAACATCAAAGGTAACAGCAACGACAACATCAACGAAATCATCAACATCAACGAACTCATCAACGAAATCATCAACATCAACGACAACATCAACGAACTCATCAACGACAATAATCAACATCAACGGCAGCATCAACGAAATCATCGACGACGATATCAACAATGACAACACCAACAACGGCATCAACGACAACAGTCACCCCAAAATCAACGAAACCATCAAAGACAACATGAACAACGACAACAACACCAGTGACAACATCAACGACAACAACACCAGTGACAACATCAACGACAACATCAACGACAACATCAACGACAACATCAACGGATACCTGTCGCCCATGTCGGGAACCAGTTTCTTGCCACGACGCGTGCCACCTCCGCCGCCGCTGCCCCCAAAACTGGCGTTATTGTCGTCTTCATCTGAGTCCCCCAGCACACCTCCGTTCCTAAAACGAACACCGTTAACGTCAAGCACGTAAAAACAAGCACATACAAACAAGGCATCATTAGGTTCGTCTTTACCCCAGTCGCCCGCCACGCAACCCATGCCTAAACCGAACGCCGTTAACGGTTAAGCATGCGTACACAAGCCGTCGCCATGGTTGTCTTTGCCCCGAATCACCCAGACTGCCCCCCATTTCTAAACCGAACGCCGTTAGCGATCAAACATGCACACGCACAAGGCATCGTCTTCATCCCAATGGCCCAGCATGCTTAAAACGACAGCCATTGGTATCGAGAAGACGGTTTATTTCCCTCTCGTCCCTGAAACGATTTTCATCCGTAACGTTATGAACGAAAACATCGATCCCATCATCCCTCGGGTATTATCGCATGCCTGTCGCGGTAATAATCTCACTCACCCGCTTGAAGGGCGGTGCTCGAACTCGCTCATGCCCGAAAGCCGCTCTCCGGCGTGTCTCGGGTTAGAGTTGAAGGCCGTGTAAGCCCCCCCTTCCACCTGCGGTAGAAACGCCGGACAGGCGTTGCAAACGTATACTTATTTTGTCTTTCTGGGTGTTCGTCCTTGTATGTACAACTGCCAACACTGATCCCAGACAAATTCCAAGTAGTTTGTCCCCGAGGACTACTGCTGCTGCTTCTGCTGCTGCTATTATTGCTATTGCTATTGCTGCTGCTGCTACTGCTACTGCTACTGCTACTGCTACTGCTACTGCTACTGCTACTGCTACTGCTACTGCTACTGCTACTGCTACTGCTACTGCTACTGCTACTGCTACTGCTACTGCTACTGCTACTGCTACTGCTACTGCTACTGCTACTGCTACTGCTACTGCTACTGCTACTGCTACTGCTACTGCTACTGCTACTGCTACTGCTACTGCTACTGCTACTGCTACTGCTACTGCTACTGCTACTGCTACTGCTACTGCTACTGCTACTGCTACTGCTACTGCTACTGCTACTGCTACTGCTACTGCTACTGCTACTGCTACTGCTACTGCTACTGCTACTGCTACTGCTACTGCTACTGCTACTGCTACTGCTACTGCTACTGCTACTGCTACTGCTACTGCTACTGCTACTGCTACTGCTACTGCTACTGCTACTGCTACTGCTACTGCTACTGCTACTGCTACTGCTACTGCTACTGCTACTGCTACTGCTACTGCTACTGCTACTGCTACTGCTACTGCTACTGCTACTGCTACTGCTACTGCTACTGCTACTGCTACTGCTACTGCTACTGCTACTGCTACTGCTACTGCTACTGCTACTGCTACTGCTACTGCTACTGCTACTGCTACTGCTACTGCTACTGCTACTGCTACTGCTACTGCTACTGCTACTGCTACTGCTACTGCTACTGCTACTGCTACTGCTACTGCTACTGCTACTGCTACTGCTACTGCTACTGCTACTGCTACTGCTACTGCTACTGCTACTGCTACTGCTACTGCTACTGCTACTGCTACTGCTACTGCTACTGCTACTGCTACTGCTACTGCTACTGCTACTGCTACTGCTACTGCTACTGCTACTGCTACTGCTACTGCTACTGCTACTGCTACTGCTACTGCTACTGCTACTGCTACTGCTACTGCTANGAGGGAGGGAGAGATAGGGTTAACGAGGGAGCTGCTCGGGGTATAAGAAAGGGTGTGGATTCAGCTAGCTATACGGCGCCGAATTGTGATTTTTTTACGCTACGTATATAGCCGCGATGCACAGGGCACGAACGACGGAGATATATGTGAGCAGCGTGCGTATCGATCGGAGAACAGCCTCATCGGCGAGGTAGCCCGTCCAGGAAGATGTGACACGGTGTGCAGCATGAGCTTCAACGTTGATCACTCATAAACATTCCCCGAAAAAATAATGAGAGCCAGGAAAACAACAAAAGCAGGAAATGTAACCTAAGCACTTACCCGTAGTTAATCGAAAAGACAAGAAACCGGTCTTACCGTCTGCGAAAAGAGATGACAACAAACAACGGTAAATAAAATAAATCGACTGACTGAAGGTTTAGAGTTTTTCGCCGATCGCGTGCAACAAAAGCACCACCAGGTCTCCGGTGGGGATACTCGAAAATATTTCCCCGCGTATTTACAAGGGTTCCGTAATAGTGCGGCAATATGGTCACCTGAATTTCCCTCTGCTGGGCCAAAACTCTCGCGCGGCTCCTTACTCCAGTGGCGGAAGAAGAAGAAGGCTCCGTAAAGTTTTCTCTTTCTGGGGCGGCGTCTTCCTCCAGCTTTTCTTCCTCTCGCCCCGCGCTGACGACTCCTGAGGTCGACCAAACAAAGCCACCCGAGAGAACGCGGCCACTCGTCAGGGTAGACTTTGACCCAGTATACCAGGTAAGAGCGAATGGAATTGATCTTTTCTGCGAGATTTTGGCAAACAATCGCTCTAAAGTTGGCCCAGGATGTTATGGTTTATGTTATGGTTGCGTGCGGTAACTTTGCGGAGTTCTGCGCCTCAATGTATCTGCCTTGCGTGGGTTGTGGCTTGACGTGTGTTGAGTTTACTGAAATAAGAGACGAAGTCGGATACTTTGGCTTGCTTCGCCCACCCATCTAACAACTATTAACAGCCGTAAATTTCAGCCAAATCCCAGCCCTGATATGCAAGCCTGTTCACGGGGCAGAACACACCTCGCGGGTCGGGTCGGGTCGGATCGGATCAGGGTGACCTGGCACGACCTTCGATATTTCCAAAAACCTCCTGACCGGACCCGACCCGACCCGACCCGACCCGACCCGACCCGACCCGACCCGACGCGACCCATGAGAGTATTTGAATACCTCTTGACCCGATCCGACCAGACCCGACCCGTGATATTTTGAAGACCTTCTGACCCGTGAAAATCCTCGCTAACAACCGACCTTCGTATCCGAAAGAACGGTTCTCCGGCCTTACGCGACCGCGACCGGAAATTGCCGACGGAGGGCCCTCAGGAGGCGAACTGTTACGTAGGGGGACCGAAGGCGACGAAGACGAAAATTGGGATCGATCCCCGGATCGGTCACCGGACCGGCGCCCGGCGGTGCCTGAAGTAACGTTGCAGTGCGCAACCGACCGGGAGGAAGGGAGGGCGTGGAGAGGGGAGGGGAGGGGAGGGGGTGACACACTCGAAGAAGAATAAGAAGCACGCAGAGTAGAAATATGCCTCGTCGTAAGACAACCATAATCGTCGTCAGCAAGAATTAAAATATCCTCGAAAGCGAAAAACAATAACGACAACAATAACAGCATCACCACCACCACCACCATCACCACGACCACCACCACCATCACCACCACTACCGCCGCCGCCGCCGCCGCCGCCGCGCCGCCACCACCACCAAAACCACGATCACCACCACCACCACCACCACAAGCAACGCCTCGTGGCAGTTATTTCTCCTATAGCCCACCTATGCTGTGCCGACCGTACGTAGGCGCCGCCTGGTGACCTCGGTCCTTTCCAATAGCCCTTGGATGCAGCATGCTGGCGCCGGTACTGCCACCACCACCGCCACCACTGCCACTGCCACTTACGTGAGCTGATCGGGGACCCAACCCGTATGAAGATCCCGAAGAAGGAGGTTTTTCGGTTTCATCCCCGTGATGGAAACCCGAGGGCGTTTTCGTCTCCGGCTTGATCCCCGCGTCCGCGAGCTCCCTCTCGATGTCTTCCGCCTCGAAGGCGCTCGGGTCCATAAACATGCTGCTACGGCTGCTGCGGCTGCTGCTTCTTCTGCTTCTGCTTGTTGTTACCGCTGCTGGTGCTGTAGCTGCTGCTGGTAGTTTCTGCTTTCTGCTTGCTGCTTGCTGCTGCTGCTGCTGCTGCTGCTGCTGCTACTGCCACCGCCGTGGATTTTCCTGCCGCGTTCAGTTTCCGTCGGAGTTGGAGAGTTAGCGTTCGGACGATGATTAGGGCACACGGACAATGATAAAATACGAGCGATGAAACGAGTTGCTAATTAATCAGGGCTCGTTCACGGGTCAGGTCAAACCTCGCGGGTCAGGTCGGATCGGGCCGGGTAAGAGTGATCCGACCCGATCCGTGAGAGTTTGAAAACCTCCTGATCCAACCCGACCCGACCCGACCCGACCCGACCATCGGTCTGGATCGGCCCGTGAGATTAAAGACATCCTGACCCGTGTAGAGCTCTGGTATTTTGATGGCCGCCTAAAACATATGGCATGTCTTCCACTAAGGCACACAGCTGGTAACAGTTTGCAAATAAGCACCAGCGCGATTTCCTGGCGAGGGAAAGGCATGCCCTATTCGAAGTCAGCATCGACGCCTGTGCCAATTCGCCCGTTTGCGACAAAAACAACTTGATAGCCTTGGTGTTATCAGCGTGAACGCCTATGACAGCAGTGCGGGTATATAGGATCACACAATGAGGCACGTGCCGTACAACTCCTTGCGTTGTAACTCGGGACAGACGCGTGCTACGATAGAGGTATACCTTTTTTTGGCTGAAATGGTTTCTGAACGACGGGCTCCTAAGGGCCCGTTTTAACGAAGAAAAAATAAATTCAATTTCGAAAAAATAAAATTCAAATTCGCTTTTCATTGGTCAACACACGCGCCAGCACCAAATATTATATATTATTAGATCCTAATATTTGGTGCTGGTGCGTGTGTTGACCAATGAAAAGCGGATTTGAATTTTATTTTTTCCAAATTGAATTTATTTTATATTCGTTAATATGGGCCCTTAACCCAAAATCGTCGAAGCATCACTATTGTCTTGCGGAATTGTATCATTTTACACTTTGGCCGTGGGATTGGTCATCGCGTAGCACTTCTATTTTCCTCCAAAATGGTTTTTTGAGTGAAGAATAGAGCTCCTCAAGTGACCACCCTCAGAAAACTCATTGTGCACCTGCATGCAGGCTACCGTAGCACGCGTCGGCACCAACCATTGTTTTGTATCACCCCCCCCCCCCAAAGCATGCAGCGGCCATCGCTCTAAGCGTCAATCGTTTTCGTCGTTTTTTTCTGGAAACCCCGAAAAGGGTGAAAGTGACGAAGACAGTCGAAAACTAAACAGTACCATGCTGGTATGCAAGGACCGGGCATTTATTTTTCCCAAACGAGTTTCGCTGCGCACCTTCGAAGGGGTCAGGTCCAGGGTCAGGGTTGGGTTGTGGGGTTCGGGAAAACCTTGGAAATTTATGCTACGAGAGGAGCGTACCTGATACTTCATGAGGGTCCTTATTTGAAGAGCTCTAGACTCTCTCGAGACGGCTGAAAGTGGACTCAGACGAAGAATGCCCTCGCTTCATTTTTATTTATCGAAAAATAGTGAAGCACTCTGAATTGTGTTCCAGCGATAAGGCACATGCCTTTTGGGGCAGTTCCTCAGTTGGGGAGTACACTAATATTCAGTCAGAAATATTTTGGCCGAACATTACTTTAAGGCATGCCCTATCGTGGTACCCGTCTGGAGTTGGCGTTATGATTGGCGTTGGGGTTAGGGTTAAGGTTGGGGATGGGATTGGGGTTGGGGTTGGGGTCGGTGCTGAGGATGGGGTTGGGATTGGTGTTGGGATCAAGTTCAGGTTCAGACTGAGGTATAGGGCTAGGTGTATTTCTGGGGCGTCAATTTTCCTTCGGAGCTTTAGAGATAAGAGTGCAGACAGTTGTTGTGGCACACGGAACAGAACAAAAGCATGCAACTAGGCTTGTCTCGCTTCGAACTCCAGCTACGGAATCGCCAAGAGGCTAGAAGGGACAGGAGGGGGGGGGGGCACTCGTGTCTCATGTCGTGCATAGCCGTAGTCGTATGACCATACACCCTCGCATCCTCACGATGTCGGGACGAAGCACGTTGGGTTTTCACCCACCAGGCAGACATTGCTTGCACCAAGCGCGAAGCGCCGTGAGGTATTTGGCGTGCCACATGGCGGGTGCGCTGCATCCTACTAAGAACCGTTTGTGAGGTGGACTTGCATATGGACGGAAGCCTCCAATGAGGGGTGGGGGGGATGACAGACCCAAACCCATGGTGTCGGGGTGGAGATTGGACGCGACCTAGCTTTCAATGTTTTAGCATAGACAGATATCATGCGACAAAAATATGGATGGATAAAGGGTAACACGCGGAGTAGGTTGTTGTGTCAATCCTGTTGGGACTCCAGAGAGGAAAATTGGCCACTGCACGATCGAGGGGCGGTACAAAATTGGTGTCCCAGTTACAATGCAAGGAGTTATACGGGACGGGGAGCGCAACATGATCTCGTCTAAGCATTTGGCGCTCCTGCAAACCCGCCTGGAACGGCGAACTAGGCTACTTTGTGGCCGAGGGTTCGAGCCCCTCCTTCGGTGCATTTCTTTGTTTATTTTCCAGAAGCAAGACACATGGCTTGGATCTTGAACATACACAAAGCCAGGCTGAGATTTAGAAGAAAATAAGAAATTCGGGAGTCCTTATCCTGAATTTAGTGTAGAAATCACCCTCTCTCAAATAAGAAATCCAGCCTGGACCATATTTCCTGTTTCTTATTAGGTGTCCTGTACTGTACCCCGTGCGCGAACCAAGGATGGCTTCATTCCGTGGATTTTTGTTTGGATGGAATCGCCAGGAGGCGGAGTGGGTCAGAGTCAGTCAAACTCGAAGAAGTGTCACTGGGACCGCATGCAGAGCAACCCTTCTGCATGCTATAAGCTATATAAAATAGTATCGGCCCCCTCGTAAGAAAACAGGCCCTTAACCCTTAGGAGACCCTTTTTACTACGTACCAGTAGTAGGGCACTGTGCAGAAACCCTTATTTCACTCTAATTCCAAGTAATGTTCCCCCTACACGGGAGTGCGGTCCGACAAGGGATAAGGTTCGTACGTAGTAAATGTACCACTCTGAACCGAAATATAAGGACCATTTCGATGAAATTTTAGTGTACAAAAGGTCCTTGTATTCTGGACCAGAGTAGTATGTAAATATCCCTCTGGGCGGAAATATTTGGTCCGTTTAGAGATGAACATCAAGATCAAAGTGGTCCTTATACTCACGCCCAGATGGGTACCAGAACGTATTACACTCGTACGAGCCTCTATAATAGAAGTTTTTTTTTAGAAATTACAAGTATGTACGAAAGTAGCTTAGGCACTCGCCGTCTAAAAAAGTGAATCGTTCAGTAGCATACCCTCTTCTCGCTCCGCCAGAATAAGGATAGAAGGATGTTAGCCTGCTGTAAGCTTGCGGGAGAGCGGATACTGCTTGTACGTCAACAGTTGTGATATGTATACTGTTTTACTGATATTTGATACCGTACGTACGGACGCAGCGGAAGGGTTCATTATTTGTATGAGTAGACGATCGATCGCAGAAAAAGATCACCACCTGTGAGGGCATTACCTACTGAGCTATAGGGGTAAAAGAACGATCGATCACCCAGCCCAGGGGTAATCCTTAACACTCTAATTATGTCCGTCCTGCCTTGTTTTGCTGTGTCCGTAAATGTAGGGAATGTTTCGTTCTTCACAATAATCCCGGAACGGTTCTTACACTTCCGGACATAAATAGTGAATGGTACGTATAAATACTGCGGAACATTTCGAGAAAGGAAGGTCCCGGCTGCACTTTCTCTCTCACTCACCGAGTAACCTGAATACGAAGATGATCGCCACCCCTCAGAGACCAAGGACAACCAAAACCCAAGGCAATACTGCTGGGTGATGGAGCTCCGATGCCCAGAGGGTCGTTTTGACGCAGGGGTAGGGGCCGAGTCAGATGTCGTCCCTACTCGTGGTAGCTGCGACTGCTCTTGTGAGTCGTCACGCGTCCGCTTGTTGATTGCGGCGCCGAGGGCCTTCTTATGTCGCGCTGGAAGTGGTGGGTTGTGGAATGGGATCCTCCTCAAAAAGCGGTAGAATTATACCTCAAAAACAACGTGTGTGATAGCTCCGCTTTGACCTTCGACACCACGCAACAACGAGCGGACACAACTAAAGCTTGACCGGCGAGCGTCCCAGCTACGTGCTGCTGGGGGTGGCTCGACGTTTGGGGGTGCGTGGTGGAGCTTCCGGCAGCGTGGTGAATAATGAGAAGAGGTAAAAGACAGCAGCAGTAGATCAGATATATAGCACAGCAGGAGAGGAGCAAAGAGAAGGGCTCGTAGTCTCGTAGTCTCCGCAGTCTCCGCGTCTACGCTTTCTGTCCGTTTCACGCGGATATGCGGCGTAATTAAAAACGCTGCGAATCTTGAGGGTTTCTAGAGAAAAGCATTGTTTTATACATGCGGGGACAGGGGCAAAATGCGGAGTAATTGGATCAGAATGCGGCCTAATTAGTTTCGATACGACGAACGAACTGCTGCTGCTGCTGCTGCTGTACTGCTGTTCCTGCCAGTGCCTGACTGCCGGAACATGTGTCACGAGGTTCTGATTGGGAGAGCACCAACGACGTGCCTCGCCGTTTGCCACCGACCCACACACCGAGTTTCCCCGAACCACTTGCGACGCACGTGTCACCCCACCTAACCACACTCTTCTTCGTGGGTTGGGTTAGCGGACAACAGCAAGATTATCGTATCCAAAACCGGATGGTGTCGTAAACAAGGAGATATGTGCATCACCACTACCGCACAACAGCAGTACGTACGAGTACTACCTGCTACACCGTATACCACTGACCTGGCAATACACACTCGCTCGGAGGGACTCCGAGCTGTGGTTGTCTCGGCAACAGGGAGTCCGAACGCCGAGCGATACCCGTATGTATCTTCTATCGAAACCATCTCGACGAGATTTTTCCCAAAGCCGGCATTTTTCTACTGTTTTGTGTAACGCGTGTACGTACCTCCCTTGGGTTGGAGAGACTCGTCTGCTTGGTGGGGGGTTATCCCAGAGGATGTGCTACGTACGTATATTGGTTAAAGTAGTGCATGACACCTACTAAGAAACAGGCCAATAGGAAAACTGGCCCAGGCTGGATTTCTTATTTGCGAAAGGGTGCTTTCTACACTAATATCAATATAACGACTCTCGAATTTCTTACTTTCCTCCGAATGTCAGCCTGGCTTTCTTATTATTAATAGACTTTTTCTTATACGAGAGATGACACCTAATAATAAGAAACACAGGCCAAAAGGACAGCTGGTCCAGGCTGGATTTCTTATTTGAGAAAGGGTGTTTTCTACACTAATAATATCAAGATAACGACTCTCGAATTTCTTGTTTTCCTCTGAATATCAGTCTGGCTTTCTTATTAGCCTGTTTCTTATACGAGAGGTGTCCTGTACTACTGCTGTACTCGTGCTCGTAGCATAAAGAAAAAACACCACTCGTAGGAAGCAGCCAGGGGTCCCCCTCCTCTCCCCTGACCCTCTTTCTTTATTACAACAACAACAACAACAGTACGTATACCGTGCTCGAACTCGTAGCATAAAAAACACCACCTCTGCGACAGTTACGTACTGGTAGAGGAAGCAGCTTCGTAGCGGCTCCCCTTCCCCCTCAGGCCATATTTCTTGATTACACTCTACCGTACTCATTCGTACTCGTTGCATTACCCAACAACTAGGAAAAGCCAGACACAAACATTGCTTCGTGGAAGGTTTGTGACGCCACGTGTTGCTGCTGCTGTAATAACACCTGGTATTATTGTGTTATGGTGTGCCATTTTTATGAGCAATATAGAACAACCGTACCCAGGTATGGATATGGTCTTGTCATCATATTTCATAATAGACCTATATCTTGTCGTTGGATCGTATCCCTACAACATACAGTATAGTAGTAGTGTCATGAATTTACTGCATTTTCATTGTAGGGTATCCAGGGTGGAATCCATGTGTTTTGAGTAGACGTCATTGTACGCACGTACCCGGATGACGTACATTGAAGTTTAACACTTCGTCGTGCTCATTCTAGGGATCTGAGCTGACGAGGTTAATGACGCTTCGGTTTTTCGTAAGTTGGTTAACATTACGTGCCGCTATGAGAAGCTCTGTGTGGCAGGCACCACAAGCTGTCACTCATCCTAGCTTACCAACACCAGCAAGCTCTGCCCGAGCAATACAAGGGTTTTCTCATCTGACCTGAACTGCGCCAGTCCAGCGGTAGTCACCTACATCATCTCTCAAGGAAAAGCTTATGTACAATTGGTAGTACAGTAGTAGTACTGCTGTATCTTCCTGATTCTGCGTCTCACAGCAACGCTAACCCTCCACTCAATGCGGCGGCATTCAGCGTCTACTACTATTATTAATGACGTGAATGTCTCGAGTTGCGTTGACATCGAGAAGGTCAATAGAGCCCTCATGATGATACATGGGGTATTCCCATAGCTCGTGACCGACCACATGGCCGCTAGCTTCGCCAGAGAGGGAGCTTCGCTGCCCCGATTGAATTTCGAGGTGTGTGTGTCGGTAGCTGCCGTCATTGGTAACCGCGAGCTCCGGATCGAGGATCCGTTCGAGGAATTTTCTGGCGGGAGTGAGATAATCGGTATTGAGACCGTTCGGTTCAAAGTAGGACCAGGAGCCGCGATGACGCAGCAATCGTGCCCCACGTGCACATCATCAGATCGGTGATCTTGGCGACCGTCCATCCCTTGGAACCCGGATCTACCGGGTGTATTGGGCACCATCTTTAAGGGCCCCCTTCTGGTTGCCAACGGACAAAAAGGGGAACCGATCATCACGACTACCTAACTAAGCGAGATTTAAATCACGACTACGTGGACGTTTACGAGCCATCCCCGGATTTCAGGCCTTGCGTTCCGCATTTTCCGGTTGCAGCCGTCCTCCCCAGCTCCCCAGCACACCAGCCAAATCCCACAGACCATCGTGCAACAGCAGCTGAGCGCTGCAGCAGCGTCTTTCTTGGCGAATAAACACTAAACTCTAGGTAATTATCACGTAAAGTCCCGTCGCTGTAATTCTCACAGCCCGAAAGACCGGCAACTAACAATAACCCTAACCCTATCCCCAACCCTGACCCTATCTTCAACCCGAAACGCAAGGCCTGAAATCCGGGGATGGCTCGCAAACGTCCCCGTAGTCGTGATTTAAATTTCGCCTACATAGTCGTGATTATCAGTCCCCGAAAAAACGTTCTGCAACCGTCTTCTTGCTGTCTTCAAAAACAACATACTGTAATTATACCGGCATATCCCTTCAAGAATCCGTTGTATTAACAGCTGCAATAATGCTATTTCTGGTATAACATATATGTATAGTAACGACACATCACGCCTCTCGAAAACGGCATAGCTCCATAACTATACTGTAAGCCTCGGCTTGCCGACCGAGCAACGCATACTTACATAAATAAGCTGTTCGTGATGGCCTCTGTAGGAGGAGGTGTTTAAGCCCTTGCGTCTGCAAGGGAGAGGTGACTGGCCCTACGGTAGGGGAGTCGTTTTCGAATCCATTTTTTTCAGCGGATGAGAGCCACTCCGCCGAGTGACCACCATATCTCTCCGCGATTTTTTAAGTCTTAATCCTTTATGTTTTCGAGATATATATGCACCGCCATGGTATGCTTGCTACTGCGACAAGAACATGATACACCTGCGTACAGTTTTTAGTGAGG
>MEHQ01001042.1:157893-170681 GCA_008828725.1 Saccharina japonica
GGGGCGGGGGGGGGGGGTGGTAAGACTAAAACAAAACGCAAGAAGAAGGAGGTTTGGACGAAAATGAGGGGATGAGGAGAAGGGAGTTGGTAAAAAAGAGGTTCAGGATTATTTTTCCACGTACCGACAAATATTCCGAAACTACAGAAATACGGGGAGGGGGGGTGTGTGTGTCAGCCACATGTAGCGAATGGCACTAGCTTTTACCCCACTCGCTAAACACAGATAAGGATGGCATAACAACAAGGGGGGGGGGGGGTACAGCTGTAGTAGAGCGGGGGAAGCATACTAACAGTCAGTCACAAATATTTCACTATTGCCTCTCAGGAGGCAAAAAAGTGCTACCAGGTGTAAGACAGACATGCCCTACCATCATCGCAGCACGCGTCAATGCCAGGAGCCTACATAGGAAGTGCACCAGGAGACCAGTCTTACCTCTCCCCCCGAAACCCCCACGCCGCGCGAGGAAGTGCTGTCCCGGCCACCTTTCTTCGCGTTCATGCGCCCGCTGAACCTGGAAGGTACACCGAAAGGTACACCGAAAGGTACACCGAAAGGTACACCGAAAGGTACACCGAAAGGTACACCGAAAGGTACACCGAAAGGTACACCGAACGAAAACATCGAAAAAAAACACCGAAGGTATATCGGGGAAGGTACACCGAAAGGTACACCGAAGGTATATCGAAGGCACACCGAAGACACATACATCGAAGGTACACCGAAGGCACACCGAAGGTACACCGAAGGCACACCGAAGGTACACCGAAGGCACATCGAAGGTACATCGAAGGTACCACGTCGATCCCGCGTCTGACTCACCTTCACAAGGTCCTCGCGCTTGTGAACCTTTTCGACGATCTGCGCCACCCTCTCCCGCATGGCGTCAAGCTCCGACACGAAGTCATCGTGCCTTCCCAAGAGGTCCTCCGTCCAGTCCTCAGGAGGCACGTGCAGATCTCGCGCGCGCTCCCCAAGCACCTCCTCGGCCCTCGCCCCCACCACCTGCATCACGGCCAAAGAAAACATTGTACGGGGAGGGTTAGGGTTAGGGTTATGGTTGGGTAGGTTAGCGTCAGGGTAGGGTAGCGGGAGGGGGGGGGGGGGGGGGGGGGGGGGGGGGTGTTAGGAAGGGGGAGCATTAACACCTCGGACAGATCATGATCTAGATATTCGATTCCCACGTTATGGAACTAGATCCCACAAGGGAGATCTGGTCTCGATATTGTACTGGTATGATTTAGCTCATGTTGCCGGGTTGGACCCGTGTAATCTTCACGATCTCGGACATGTTTCCTGGGTTGAGTCTGTACTATTCAGATCCTGCGCAACCTCTCACCAAGGCAGGTGAGATAATCTACATCATCTACTGTAGAAAGATAGGTAGATCATGATCTCAGGAGTGGAAATATTTGGGAGTTGGGGGCAGGAGGAAGGGGCCATCGTATTCGGGCAAAATAAAACATGTCATTCAACAGGAACGACGTGTCATAATGGCAAAGGAAACAGCTACGAGAAGATTGTCTACTGAAGGCCGTCACCTGTCCGCTCTGTGAGAGCGTGAATGCAACTTCCTGGTGGATTCAGCAAGACGTTTTTTTGCCCATTTCGGGGTGTTGGCTTAATATATCACAACGGCAAATAAGGGATCTACAGCAGTAGATGTATCTACAGTAGATCATGATAGGTTCGACGTGTGAAGGCGTGATTGTACCGTACGGATCTTGCCTAACATACAACAACGACATTTATAGGATCTTGATGATCTAAATCATGTTATATCCATCTGTGAAAGCGTAACTGGTTGTACCGTACAGATTTTGCCAAACATACAACACTTATAGGATCTAGATTATCTAAATTATGCTAGATTCGATCTGTGAAAGCAAAACTGTACCATACACGGCTATCCATACACGGCTATTGCGTAACATCTCATACCGACAAATCTAGGATCTAGATGATCCAGATCATGCTATATCCGCGTAGCATCTCATGACGACAAATCTAGGATCTATATAATCTTAATCATGCTATATCCGATCTGTGAAAGCGTGACTGCACCGTACGGCTATTACGTGAAACCCCATAACGACAACTATAGGATGTAGATGGTCTAATGTTCTGTCCCACCTGTGAAAACTTGACTATACCGTGCGGCTATTGCGTAATATAACGACAAAAATATGGTAGGATCCACAATATCTAAATCATGCTATATTGTGCCCGTGCCTGTGTACCATACGGATTTTGCCGAAAATCTCATAGCGGCAACCATAGGATCTAAATTATCTTAATCAAGTTCTGTCCCCCATCTGTGGATGCGTGACCTGTACCATACGGATCTTGCCGAAATTCTCATAGCGGCAAATATAGGATCTAGATAATCGTAATCATATGCTATTCTGCCCGTGCCTGTGCACCATACGGATCTTGCCGATCTTCTCATAGCGGCAACTATAGGATCTAGTTGATCCAAATCACGTTCTATCCAATCTGTGAAAGCGTGACTGTACCATACGGATCTTGCCGAACATATCATAGCGGCAAATATAGGATCTACTGTAGATGATCTAAATCATAAATCATTCTATTATGCCCGCGACTGTACCATACGGATCTTGCCGAAATTATCATAGCGGCAAATACAGGATCCAGATTATATCTAAAGCATACTAATATGCCCTTGCCTGTGTACCATACGGATCTTGCCGAAATTCTCATAACGGCAACTATAGGACCTACAGCAGATTATCTAGATCACGATTTAGATCATGATCTGTCCGATCTGTGAAAATGTGCCTGAAAAAAAATCACCTGTTGGTAGTGCTCAGCCAGACTTTCTTCCCGTTCCAGGGTGTTGTGTCGGCCGGCTCTCGTTCCGTTCGGAGACGCCACAAAGTCCTAAATTCGGTTGTAAAAAAAATCGGTCACAAGTGGTGAACCCATCTTAATACCATCCGGTTTACAAGGCCAAAGTAGAGAAAAGACCAGCCAAATCGGCTTAACCTTAACCCCTTAACCCTTCTAGGACTGGAGTCCCGTTATGGGGACAAATTGCTTAGAATTAGACTGGTTTGTCCCCAAAACGGGACTGCAGTCCTGAAAGGGTTAAGAACTGGTCCCACGAATTTGGGGACAAACTACTTGGAATTAGTGTGGGGAATTTGTTTTTTCAGTTCTGAATGGGTTAATAACTGGTCCCACGTATTTGTGGACAAACTACTTGGAATTAGTGTGTGGGGATATTTTTTTCAGTTCTGAATGGGTTAAGTCACGAGAAAAAAAAACAAATACTTGGAAATAGCACGGGATTTTTTTATTTTTTTTTTGTAAAAGGTAAGGCCCAAGACGGAGTTAAGACCACTTTAATGGGCTTGTCGCGGTTTGTAAAAAAAAAACGGTTCAAACCGGTTCAACACACTCGGGGTGGTCAAAATTTTACGGCTCTTGCCCCGCCCAACCTTGACTCACCCCACCAGTAGGGGTCACACTTTTTGCCTTCTGAGGCAAATATTTTGTGGCGGCTTAAGCTTCTCCTCAACCAAAGTGAGTAATTACCGGTAAGAAGAATGATGATTTTGCTCGTTTATTCGTTTTAGGAACTAGCATATTATACTATAATCAGTATACTCAATTGTTTCGGTCGGGTTTGCGCCCCCCCCCCCAAAAAAGTTATTTCTCGAAATCATGTTTTTTTTTTTTGTGAGATATACTAAGCTCCTCATGTGAATGAGGAGCGCAGAAAATAAGGCGCCTCCTCTAGAAGGGCATTGCTTCCTTGGCCGTAATTCTTGAGCGCATGCGCCGACATGCTCACGTTTTGTAACCCTGCCCAGCTCCGCCCTGGTCGTCGCTGGAGTCAGAGCTAGCCGTTGAGCCAACGGACAAGGCGGCGGACTCGGGCTCCACGGCCTGTGTTGTATGTACCCAAATCATGGAAGAAAAAACGAAAAAAAAATGGAGGGGCGAAAAACAAAAAGTGAGCAAAAAGCAGTCATAGTTGGTGTTAAAGGAACAGCAGTGTTTCGTGGTCTGGTGGGTGCCCTCAGAAGAGACACAATGTGAAAAAGAAAAAGAAAGAATTAAGAGCAAGGGAACAAAATATATCATGATATTATGCCGCATGCTACGGGGTAGAGGTGCACCATTTATTTTCTGGGGGTGGTCACTTAAGGAGGTCTATACCACACCCGAAAACTGATTCTGGAGGAGAAAAAAAAAAGAAAAAGTCATGCCCGACGAACAACCCCATGAACAAATTTTACGTACAATTTTGAATATTGCAACACGAGAATGAAATTCCGACGATATTGGGTTATAACCCATTCAGAACTGAAAAAAATGTCCCACACTAATTCCAAGTAGTTTGTCCCCAAAAACGGGGGGCCGGTTCTTAAGGGGTTAAGGAGCTCCGTCATTCAGAAAACGATTCAGCCAAAAAAAGGTATACCTCTACCAGTATCTCTTATCAGCACACTGGCTCGCCCCCAAAAGCATGAAAAACGAAAACAAGCCGAGACACAACAAAACGTTGTTTTCTTGTCGCGTGTTTTTTCGTAAAATCTCGTTTTCAAGGGTCTGGTGGTGCGTGCGCCCTCAACAGATGACATGAACAAACACGAAATAAGACGAAATAGCTGATTTAAGCCTATCCCTCCCACCTTACCCTGTTACCCCTCCTTGCTTATCTCCTTACCCCGACCCCTCCCTCCCACCCTCCCTCTTGGGGTTGTCCAATGGCTTCAAGAGTCCCCCCCCCATGTTTCCCTCTTTATCTCAAGCCCCCGTCCATTTTTCCCCCTATATAGCCCTCGCTTCCTCTTACCTTAGGGTTGTCCAGCGGCTTCAACAACCCGTATACTCCCCCCCATGTTTCCCGACTTTTCTCTACGTACCCCCCCGCCTCCTCTCTGTCCCCCTCCTTATCGCTAGCCCTCCCTTCCTCTTACCTTAGGGTTGTCCAGCGGCTTCAACAACCCGTATACCCCCCCCATGTTTCCCTCCTTCTCTCTACCCCCCCCCCTCCTTATCTCTAGCCCTCCGTTCCTCTCACCTTAGCGTTGTCCAGCGGCTTCAAGAACCCATACACCCCCCAAGCATCAGGGATGCCAGTATTTTCTGCAGTCGCACGGCCACCCCCACTCCCACCTCCACCATCACCTCCACCATCACCACCACCACCACCACCGCCACCTCCACCACCGTTGATACCGCTACTCTGGGCAGATCGCGCAGCCAGTCTGGAGCGAGACGTGGACGCGGAGTCGAAGGAACCGTCGGCTCCGGCCCCGCCGCTGGTCATGATAGAAGAAGCGCGGTCGAAAGCAGAAGGGTGCTGCTTCTGCTTCTGCTGCAGCTGATGATGCGGGGGGGGGGGGGGGGGGGGGGGGGGGGGTAATCATTTGTTGATCGCCTTAGTCATTTGACCATTGACCACACATCCCTTTCGAGACGGAGCACCGGGGGGGGGGTACTCATGTCATGCATGGCCGTAGTCGTATGACCATACGTAGACCCTTCCCTTATTTGAGCGCCGGCCACGCGCGATTCACTGCTCGGATCGTGTCCAGAACTCGCCGACCGTGTCCGACGGACGGCCTTTCCGCGTCTACCTCCTATTGCAGGGGGGCATAGTAATAAGGACCGATCACATACACAAAAACCTATGTATTCCAGTATTTTCACTTATTAATAGTATATTTAGTCCTGATTACTCTGTTCCCCCGTGATGGGTATTTTTCATCTAAAAGTGCCGCGTACGAACATGAGTTGAACCACAAACAGACAAAAACGTTTAGCCCCTCAAGAACTGGTCCCACGTATTTGGGGGAAAACTACTTGGAATTAATGTGGGATATGTTTTTCAGTTCTGAAAGGGCTAAGCAAACATAATTCTACACATACAGATACAAAACTGTTTTGTTTTTTTTTCGTGTCCCCCGTCAGCCACAGGCAAGTGACAAAAAAAAAATTGCATGCTCCGCTAAACCTACGTACCTTGAATCGGCGCGGATAGGGGGACGCTTCCGCGTGCTGCTGTTGCTGCTCCCGCCACCATCCCGGCTGCTGTCGCTGTACTGCTGGTGCTGGTGCTGCTGGTCGTAGTGCTGCTGCTGCCCTCTTTGCTGCCGCCTCTGGTCGTCGAGCTTGCGCTTCGCCTCGAGGTGCTCGGTCTGCGACCGTCGCAGAGAGGCAGCGGACGAGGCTATCTCTCCGGAGGGCTCTCCGCGAGATTGAGGGGGGCTGTGGCTGACGTCCCCGGGCGCGGCCGCAGCGGCGGCGTTCACGTCAACTGCCGGCTCGTTCCGGGAACCGTTCCGCGGATCGTTCCACCGCGAATCGTTCCGAGCACCGCCTCCGCCCCCGCCAACCCCAACGCTGCCGCTGTGGTCCCTCGAAGGCCTTGAGAACGACGATGAGAAGGTCGACGCGTATGAGGACGATGAGATAGGCGAAGAAGAGCAAGAGGAGGACTCCGACCCCCTCCCGGCTGTCTGGGTCTGGGTCTGGGTCTGCGTCTGGCCGCGAGCCTTCTCCGACGGACCGAGGCTATCCGGGCTGCCTCTCCGGGAGCCGCGGTCGTCCTCCGGGCCGAAGCTGCTTGTCACGGAGCCGTCTCTCCGGCCACCAAGCACGTGGCGGGTTTCGGAAGGCGGGCGGAGCGGAACACCACCGGAGCTGGGACGGCGGGGGGGGTGGGGTCGCGGGCCGGTGGGACGGGGGGGGGGGGGGGGGCGGGGGGGGGGGGGGGGGCGGGGGGGGGGGGGGGGGCGGGGGGGGGGGGGGGGGCGGGGGGGGGGGGGGGGGCGGGGGGGGGGGGGGGGGCGGGGGGGGGGGGGGGGGCGGGGGGGGGGGGGGGGGCGGGGGGGGGGGGGGGGGCGGGGGGGGGGGGGGGGGCGGGGGGGGGGGGGGGGGCGGGGGGGGGGGGGGGGGCGGGGGGGGGGGGGGGGGGGGGGGGGGGGGGGGGGGGGGGGGGGGGGGGGGGGGGGGGGGGGGGAGAGGAGTTAGCAACATGCCGGTAGGCGTGTATGGTGTGGGCGTACAGGGCGGGGTACATCTCGCGGATGGTGTTATACTACTACTACTACTACTACTACTACTACTACTACTACTACTACTACTACTACTACTACTACTACTACTACTACTACTATTACTACTACTACTACTACTACTACTACCATCACAACTACTACTACTACTACGTCGTACTACCACCACTTCTTCCTACTACAACCAACGTCACCACTACCACCACCACCACCACCACTACTTGCTACTAAAAAAAACATCACCACCACCACCTCCACAACCGCCACCACCAAATACTACAACGACCAACTCACTACTAACACCACCACCACTACTTCCTACTACAACGAACGTCACCACTACCCTGTACCGCACTCCTCAGTTCCCGCTGCTTTCTCACCTTGGCCTACCGTCGACGTACGTGTGCCCGGAGGACGCATCACCAGCAGAAGCGGGGGATGCCTTCTCCCCTCCATCCAGCTCGCCACGCTGTCCCCCTCCGCGACGGGCGGGACTATCAGCGGCAACACCACCACCTCCAGCGACCCCAGCCCTAGCAGCGTCTGTCGCGCCCGTGGTAGACCCAGATGTCGGTGTCACCCCCGTGGGCATGGCCGCAGCAGTAGCGGACGGAGCTGCAGCTGCTGGACCTGCAGCAGGGTCTTGTTGCTGCTTCTGCTGCTGCTGCTGCTGCTGCTGGGTGGGAGCCGTGGGAGGTGCTGTGCCCGCTCCTCCTGTTACTGCTCCACAACCAGCACCACCAGCACCTGTTAAAACATTAAAAAAAATAGTATACAATGGACACGAGAAGTCCCAAAGTTTCACAATTGGTCTTGGTTGTGGCATAAATTAGGAGACTATGTAATTCCACGAACGCGAAAGAAAACGTCGGGCATACTGCATGCATAGCAGAAACAAAGAACAAACGTGGTAACTATCAGGCACACAAGATAATATTCGCTCACAAAAAAAAAATTACACATTGGGCGTACTGTATACAAAGCAGAAACAAAAAACAAAATATGATACAACTATCAGGTAAACAAAATAAAATTCGCTCACAAAAACCCTACCAACTAACGTATATAAAAGCAGGGGAAAATTGCAAAAAAAGAAACATGCAACTATTACAAGGCAAAGGGGAGCACAAAAATAAGAGAAAACGGAGTCACACTCCTACAAAGGCCAAAAACCAAAACAAGTCGGAGCGTTGGAATTTCTGACGAATCGAAAAGAGCACAAAAAAACAAATAAAACAAATCTTGGTTTTAGTATACTCCCCCCTGTCTGGCGAGTCGCATGGAGCTTCTTCGCGCTTGGTGCAAGCAATGTCTGCCTGGTTGGTGAAAACCCAACGTGCTCCGTCCCGGCATTGTAGGGATGAGAAGGGTCTATGGCTATACGACTACGGCCGTGCACGACATGAGTACACCCCCCCCCCTCCTGTCTGGCCAGGTAATAATATGTATATCAAGGACGTATGTACGCACCTCCTCCCCCTTTGAGCTGCGCCTCCTGAGCAGCCAGAACCATGGCCTTGCGTATCCTAGCCTGCTCCCTCCAGCCGCGGCGTCCGGGCGTACCGACGACGCCGCCCGTGCCTCTAGCAGACCGGTACGACGCACCCCCGCGCATGAACGCCTCCATCGTCGAGTGCACGGCGCTGGTCGCGCTTGTGTCGCTCATCACCGAGCTCTGGTGACTGGTCGAGCTCATCTCGCTCACCAAGCTGTGCCGGCTGGCGTAACTCTGCTCGCTGGTGTAGCTCCCGCTGGCCAAGCTCCTCTCGCTGGTGGCGTAGCTGGCGTAGCTTTGCCCACTGGCCAAGCTCTGCCCGCTGGCATAGCTCCCGCTAGCCAGACTCTGCCCGCTCGTGTAGCTTCCGCTGGCGTAGCTCCCGCTGGCGTAGCTCCCGCTGGCGTAGCTCCCGCTGGCTACGCTCTCGCTCGCTATGCTTTCGCTGGCGTGGCTTTCGGTTGCCTGACTTTCGGTTGCCTGACTTTCGGTTGCCTGGCTCTCGCTAAAAACCTGGCTGTCGCTGGCACGGCTCCGCACGCTCCCCGGGCTCCGAACGCTTCCCACGCCTGCGTCGCTTCCAGCCCTCCTTGTGTCCGCGCCGGGATCGGCAGTCGCCTCCGTGCCCGCGCCGACGCCTGCGCTTGGAGCGTGCTGCTCGGCCCCGCAGAAGGTAGAGCTGCCGCTCCCCAAACCAAAGCCGAAGTCAAAGCAGCCGTCGCCGGCAATGCCAGCACCAGCGCCGCCGCCGCCGCCGGCACAGGCATTGCTCCTGAAGCGACTGCCAGCTTCAATCTCATCATCGACCCCGCTGTCGGAGAACGACGGGGGATTGTTGGCTGCTAGGTGGTGGTGACGGTAGTTGCTACTCGTACCGCCTCCTGCCGCCGCCGCCGCCGGGTGTGTAGTATTACGCGCTCCACTTTCTCCTCCTCTTCCTGTCGCTGCTGCTGCTACCGCTACCGCTTCGGCTGCCGCTGCTTCTGCCACAGCGGCGGCTGCTGCTGCCGCCACCGCCGCCCCTGTTGCTCCAGCTTCTCCAGTTCCTTCAGCTCCTGCAGATCCTCCAGCTTTAGCTCCCACTATTTTAGCTTTCGCCGCCGCTGCCTGCGCCGTGGCCGCCGCTATCTCCTCCTCTGTGAGAGAGTCCAAGCTGTCGAAGCTGTCCGCAGCGCGCTCCCCCCACTCCGCGGCGGAGGCGGTAGACGAGACGTGAGAGCCCCCTCGACTAGACATCGCCCCCGCAGGAACAGCCATCGCCGCAGCCACAGCCAGCTCCGCGTTCGACGTCAACCGCGGGGACTCGGTCAGCCTCTTCTGGATGCTGCTGGTCGCAGACGCATCGTCGTCCGATTCCCGTTGCCGCCTCCTGGCGGCGGCGACGGCAGCAGCGTTTCCCGAGAAGAGGATCCCTGAGACCGGTCTAGGGGCCGGGGAGGGCGATACCTGCTCGGCAATGTCGGTACCGGTAGCGGCGGCAGTAGAGTTGGTGAGGTGCCTGTCTTGTTCTTCGTGGGCTCGCTCCCGCTGCTTGAGTGCTCCGTGGGTGAGAGGGGTTAGCGGAAGGAAAGGGGAAGGCTCGTCGGAGTCGGTCTCGTCGATCATGTCTTCGTCCTCGTCCTCCTCCTCATCGGAGATGGTGTCGTCGTGCTGCTGCTGCTGGTGGTGCTGCTGGTGGTGCTGCTGGCGGTGGTGATCGTGGTGCCGCTGCTGCTGCTCCTGCTCCTGCTCCTCCCGCTGCTCCCACTGGTGCTGCTCGTGCTGCTCTCGCTGCTCCCGCTGGTGCTGCTCTCGCTGCTCCCGCTGGTGCTGCTCTCGCTGCTCCCGCTGGTGCTGCCGCCGAGCGGCTTTGCTCGCGGACATCACGGACGATGACGATGACGAGCTGGCGTATTCCTCTGACACCTCGTCTACCCTGTGGAGGGAGGAGATGGAATAGCAGGACCCGCGAGAGCGTGACCGTGTCTGCTGGTAGGACAGCTCGCGCAAGCGGCTGCGGGCGCTCTGCCTGTACCCGCTCCCGCCCGCTCCGCCCCTAAACGCGCGTTCGCTAGAGTTGCTGCCGGTGTCATCACCGTCGCCATCCCCACCACGGTCCACTGATCCGGCGCTGAAACCGTTGGACGAATCAGAAGCGCTGCCATCGCGCTGGGACCTCCCGTCGTCGCTGTCGCTCCCGCTGCCGCCGCTGCCGCCGGTCATGCTGCTCTCGCTCATGCTGCTCCCGCTGCCGCTGCTGATGCTCATGCTACTGCTGCCGCTGCTGCTTATGGTGCTCATGCTGCCGCTGCTCCCCTTGCTGTGGAGCTTCTCGCTCCCGGCTTCGCTCCCGCCCGTCTCCTCCTCCTCGATAATCTCGCCGCCGCCGTTGGTCAACCGCGAGGACCGCTTGTAAGACCGTTCCTCGGCGCGTTCCTTGTATCGCTCCCGAGAAGACTCTTCCACAGACCGTTCTCCCTGCCGGCCCCGGGAACAAGACTGTTCCTCGGTACGGTTCCCCGAGGACCGTTCCTCGGTACGGTTCCCGAAACGGCCGTGGGGAGCAGAAACTTCTCCAGGGCGTGTCTCGACCCGGTCTTGGGAGGTCTGGGTGCGCGTCGAACCACCACCGCTGCCGTTATCTTTTCCGACCGGTTCCTGAAACTGTCCGGACTTTTTCGCTATCGCCGCCGCCGCGGCCGCTGCCACCGCTGCATCGATATCATCCGCGCTGCCCCCGTCCCGTGACGAGCCGGACCACTTCCACCCTGCCTGCGAGGGCTCACCCTGCCGCTCGCCGCGAGGCCCGCGATCGCGTCTGTCTTTCCCTCCGTCGCGGGACGACCTGCGCCCCCTGCCAGCATTCGGGGTGATGTACGCCGCTGCGAGTACGCCTCCTCTAGGTCTCTGGCTGTCTCTTCCCCCGGAGGTGCTCTCCGTAGCGACCGAGGAAGAGGAGCCGCCGCTACCGCCACCACCACCACCACCATCACTCCGAGAGCGGGCCGATGATTCGACGCTGCCGGAGCCGCCGCCGCCGTCGTTTCCCCTCGCGCTCCGTCGCAGATCGAGCGAGATCACCTCGCCGACACCTTTACCCGAAGACCCACGCCTCATGCGCCCGCCGGAGCTAACGTTTCCCGAGATGGCGTCGCTGAGCCGCGCCGAAGGACGCGCCACGCGAGACGACGCCTGCACGACCGGGACGAGGATAGACCCGTCGCTGCTGCCTGCCGCTCCGCTCGCCAACCTGTCGCCCGCGTGTCCACTCGCCGCGCTTTCGGCGGCACTTCCGGCAGCGCTTCCAGGGCTCCTCTTGGCAGAGCGGCCGCTGTTGTTTTCCAACTCGGATGACTGGGCAGAACCTGCCCTCGAAAGTCCCCCTTCTTCCGCAGCGCGGGACTGCGTTCGGCCGCTTTTCTCACTCTTCTTCTTTCCTCTCCTGGTCCGGGGAGGCCCCGCTTCCCCCTCGGCTATCGAGGAGGAAGAAGACGCCGAGCCGGAGCGCACCAGGCGAGGCTTGGGAACGCCGGAGCGGAACTCCGCCCTGCCCCGCACCCCTCCGACTCCTTTTCCTTGCGGTTGGGCATGCTGCGACGAGGAGGCACGAGTTGTTCGGTCGTCCCTCGCATTGCTACTACCACCTCCGTCACCGCTACCATCGACGTTACTAGCCCCAACACTACTCTTAGAAGCCGATCGAGACTTGGAAGAAGTCGACTTCCCATCCACCGCTCCCCCACCCCCACCGGCCTTGGCCTGCTTCTTGGCGGGTCTCGCTTTGGGGGCGATCTGCAGCCGCTGGTGACGCGGGGAGGAGCGAATGATGGCGCTCCCGGCAGCGCGCAGCGACTCCCGGCTCGGCCTGAAGGGACTCTCGAAACTTTTCGTGCGCTGCAAGAAGCTCCCCTCGCTCCCAATGGACCCGGGGCGGCGAGGCGGCTCTTTCTTATCCCCCGAACCGGCACCAGTTCCGCCGCCACCGGTTCCACCTTGGCCTTTCACCGTGGCACCATCATCCCCAGGAGGCGATGTAGCCACAGAGTCGGAGGCGGTGGTGGCGGTGCTAGTGGAAGCGGGGGCGGAGCGCCTCCGATGACCCTTGCCCTTTCTGGAAGGGGTGGAGTTGGCGGAGGCCGTGGCGGAGGAGTAGGGGGGGGGGCGGCTGCGGCCCCGGGGCTTTCGCGCGGGCTCTGAGCCCGGGGGGGAGGCGAGAGAAGGGTCGTTGTCAGCGTGGGAGTGGTGGTTGTCGTCCTCGT
>MEHQ01001826.1:0-36381 GCA_008828725.1 Saccharina japonica
TCATTGGTCAACACACGCACCAGCACCCTCCAAGATCCTAATCTTTGGTGCTGGTGCGCGTGTTGACCAATGAAAAGCGGATTTGATTTATTATTTTTCCAAATTGAATTTTTGTTTTCTTCGTTAAAACGGGCCTTAAGCCATGGCTTTATTTTCACGAGGCCAGGTTTTGGGTGGCGTATAGCGCTCCTATACTATAATCAAGTGAAAAAACAACTTCAGAAAATAGTAAGCGCATGTCTATCATGGCATGCACAGATACTACTCCGATGCGCGGCATGAGCGGCTAAAATAAGCCACCCGCAAACCAGCAACAGCAGAGGCCCGGGTCCGGGAGCACACCGAGATAGACAACTTGTACCGTACTGTTTTACTACGGCGCGCACTCGACATACGATAACGACCATGCCCGACAACGACCACGCAAGACAACGATCATCACGCCCGACAAGACAACGGTCACGCACGGCAACGACCACAGCCACGACAGCGACCGCGAAAAAGACAAAAGAGCACGCATGGCCACGCAAGGCCACGACAACGACCACGCACGACAATGACAGCGACCACGCACGACAACGACATGGACCGCACTAGGCGCGACAACGACCACGACCACGACAACGACCACGACTACGAACAACAACGACCACTACCACAACGACGGCCACCAACAACAACGACCACTACCACAACGACGGCCACCACCAACAACGACCACTACCAAAAAGACGGCCACCAACAACAACGACCACTACCATAACGACGACAACGAGCACGAGCACGAGAACGACCAGACAACGACCACGACCAGACGACGACCACTCACCACGTGGAGAAGATGCAGGCACGCGCCGAGCACCGGGCCGCTGAGGTCTTCCGCGGGGCGCGGAAGGCGTTGCAGGACCGTGGACAGCATATGGAAACCGTGCGCCTGCGACGAGATGCAGCGCAACGCAGCGCGGAGCGAGGGTCGATGGCAAAAGGTAAGCAAACGAAGAGGCAAGACGACAAAAAAATGCGTGTTAGAAAGAAAAACAAAATAATAAAAAAACGCTGGGGGTCGATGGCCCTCCCTTGGAGGCCCAGTCGCGTTTGGGCGCGAGGTGCGATCGCTTCAAAACTGCAAAAAATTCTCCTGCATTCCTGGGCGTAATTTTTCATATTTCACTTTGTCCACACATCCCCCCCCCCCCCCCCCCCCCGCCCTCCCCCCCCCCCCCCCCCCCCCCCTCCCCCACCCCCGCGCCGCATCATTCACACCCCTCCCCTACCTTCATATTTCCCTCTGCCCTGCCCCCTCACCCCCCCGGCCCACATCGTCAAGAACACCCCACCCTCCCCCTTTTTCCCCATCCCCTATCCCCTATCCCCCACCCCCGGCCAACGGGACAGGCGTCGGCCGGGCGTCGTGATATGATGAGAGACGTAGCACTTTTTGGCTGAAAAATGTTTCTGAATAATGATCGGGTTTCTTTTACCCTTTTAGAACTGCAGTCCCGTTTTGGGGACAAATTACTTAAGAATTAGAGTGGTTTGTCCCCATAACGGGACTGCAGTTCTAAAAAGATTCACCCAAAATCGTCCGATTTTTCCATTCTCGTGTGTTGCAATGTCAGTGTTGTTGACTGTAATACTTATAGCTGTAATACTTAGGCCCATGGTATATTATTCGTCGGGTACAAATCATACGTACGTATGGTAGCACACTTTTTATTTTTCGTCCCCAATCATTTTTTACTTCATTATTATTTCGTCCACAATCATGTTTTTCGACTTCAGCATTAGTATACGTAGAGACCTCCTCAAGTGAAGGGGAGCGTCGGAAAAAAACAAAAAACAAAAAAAACAAAAAAAACATGGTTGCACCACTATCTACCTACTACCGTCGTGCGCATCATGCGTCTCGCACCTGAAGAAACTCTTCCCTGTGGACGGGACCCGACGCCAGGAGCGCCGCCACCGTCCTCAGCAGCTCCCCGAGGAGCTCCCTGCCCTCCTTGGCCTGGGCCTCCACCCGCTCCCTCAGGTCCACGTCCCCATCTTTCGCAGACGCCTCGCTCGCGCTGTCGGCTAGCTCGTCAACCACCCTGTGCGCGCGTGCGCGTGTGTGTGTACCGGGTCGGGTGAAGGACCGGTTGGTCGGTCGGTTGATAGGTTCAGGCGGTCGGTTTGATGGGCCGGTCCGTCGGTCCGTCGGACGGTCGGTCGGATAGTTGGTTGGTCCGTTTATCGATAGGTCAGTTGGTTGACAGATCAATCGACCAGTCAGGTCCGATAGTAAAGTCGGTTGATCGATAGGTCAGTCGGTTGATGGGCCCAATCAACCAGTCAGTCAGTCAGTCCGTCAATCAGTCGGTAGATTGGTTGATGGGCCGGTCGGTCGGTCGGTCGGTCGGATAGTTGGTCCGCTGATCGATACGTCAGTCGGTTGGTAGATCAATCAACCAGTCAGGTCCGACAGTTAGTAGGTTGATAAGTCAATCAAACAGTCAACCAGTCAAGTCCGATAGTTAGTAGGTCGATAGGTCAGGCGGTCGGTCGGTTGATACGTCAGGCGGTCGGGCCATGGGACAGTCGGGTGGGAGTAGATAGGGCCGTTGTTCCGTCGGTTGATGATACCCCGTAGGTCAAAGTCAGTCAGTCGATCGGTCGGTTTCATCGGTTCATTGGGTCGGTCGATCAATCGATCGATAGGTCATTCGGTCTCTCGTCGGCCGTTCGATAGATCAGTCGATAGTTCGGCCGGTGGGTTGGTGGTCCGGTTGACTCAAATCACTTACAAAATCAAATCCATCAATAATCCACCCAATCAATCAACCAATCAACCAATCCACCAATTAATCACTCACTCACTCACTCACTCAATCAATCAATAACGCACATAAACCAATCCATCTAACCAACCAAATTAATCCATCAATCATCACCTCGCCGCCGCGTACAGAAGCGCTCGGGTCCCTCCTGCGCGGAACCAGGCGTCGTAAACGCCTCCCTGCGTCGCAACCCCGGCCGCCACCCCGGCCCCCGAGTACGGCACCACGAGCCGCACCGCACCCTCCAGCCTCGCGAGATCGCCACCGGGACCGCTGCTGCTCGACTGCACCATAGCCGCGGTAGGACTGAAGGGTGGTACAAAGTAAAAAGTACAACAGTAGTGTAATGGGACGGCAAGAAAGGTGTTCCAAGGTGGAAGGGCGAGCCATGACAAGGGGAGCGGGGAGCGGGGAGCGGAGGGAGGGGGGGGGGGGGCGGGGGGGGCGAGGCGAAGGGGCGGCAGCCGCGGGGGGGGTGGGGGGGGGGGGGGGCGGGGGGGGCGAGGCGAAGGGGCGGCAGCCGCGGGGGGGGTGGGGGGGGGGGGGGGCGGGGGGGGCGAGGCGAAGGGGCGGCAGCCGCGGGGGGGGTGGGGGGGGGGGGGGGCGGGGGGGGCGAGGCGAAGGGGCGGCAGCCGCGGGGGGGGTGGGGGGGGGGGGGGGCGGGGGGGGCGAGGCGAAGGGGCGGCAGCCGCGGGGGGGGTGGGGGGGGGGGGGGGCGGGGGGGGCGAGGCGAAGGGGCGGCAGCCGCGGGGGGGGTGGGGGGGGGGGGGGGCGGGGGGGGCGAGGCGAAGGGGCGGCAGCCGCGGGGGGGGTGGGGGGGGGGGGGGGCGGGGGGGGCGAGGCGAAGGGGCGGCAGCCGCGGGGGGGGTGGGGGGGGGGGGGGGCGGGGGGGGCGAGGCGAAGGGGCGGCAGCCGCGGGGGGGGTGGGGGGGGGGGGGGGCGGGGGGGGCGAGGCGAAGGGGCGGCAGCCGCGGGGGGGGTGGGGGGGGGGGGGGGCGGGGGGGGCGAGGCGAAGGGGCGGCAGCCGCGGGGGGGGTGGGGGGGGGGGGGGGCGGGGGGGGCGAGGCGAAGGGGCGGCAGCCGCGGGGGGGGTGGGGGGGGGGGGGGGCGGGGGGGGCGAGGCGAAGGGGCGGCAGCCGCGGGGGGGGTGGGGGGGGGGGGGGGCGGGGGGGGGAGGGAGGGGGGGGGGGCGTACTCATGTCGTGCACGGCCGTAGTCGTATGACCATAGACCCTCGCATCCCTACAATGCCGGGACGGAGCACGTTGGGTTTTCACACCAACCCGGCAGACATTGCCTGCACCAAGCGTGAAGCGCCCGTGAGGTATTGGGCGAGTCGTATGGAGGGTGAGCTGCATCCTAGGCGTACTCAGTTTTTGCTTGCCTTAGTAATCTGACCATTGACAATGCATCGCGATCGAGACGGAGCGTTCCTACTCCTAATAGAGACACCTCCAACAGTTGGAGTGCTCATTGTGTTTTTCGTGCATCTTGGCAGGTAAAGAGTCGTACTATCGCGTGCGAGCCCAGACGAGCCCAGATACATATACACGGCGGCAATCGGCGGGCATGGTGAGACTCTTTACATATATACATGTACACACCGAAGGACTACTGTCCATACGTACGTCCCTCTCTCTCCCCTCGCCAAGGATGGTGAACACCATACGAGGCAAAAAAAAAAAGAAGCAAGCAAGCAATCAAGCAAGCAAGCCTCCACTCGCATATACGAGTGTCACGGACGAGAGTCCCTCAGACCGGCGTCGCAAAAGAAAACCCTCGAGCTGCACGCGCGCACGAACACACACACCACACACCGCTTACGACGACAACCCCAACTTCTTATTTTGTTTATCGCTACAACACGGGTCCCAAAACGACCAACCAATAACATACCAGGTACCAGGTACCACCAGGTAGATAGTTGACTGTACGCACATATCATGCGTGACACACCTTGCCATGACGACGTCGTGGACATCGATCGTCCCGCCCGGGCGCCACGCGGGGCACACGCCGTCCTTGCACATGCGCGGCAGGAACGCGGCAACGAGACGGGCGCTTGCCGCGGCTTTGGCACCCTGCCCGCTCAGCATCTGCACCGAAACGCAACGCAACGCAACGCCGCGGGAACGGGGTTGGGGGACGGGGACGGGAACGGAGATGGGGGCAGGGACACGGGTGGAAGCAGGAAGGGGAAGGAGCAGGGAAAGGGGAATCAGGGACGGATCGGGTTCAAGAACGGTTGTTGTTGGTGTCGCTGTTGATGTTGCTGTTGCTGTTGTTGCCGGTGTTGCTATAGATATTGTCGCTGTTTGCGTTGCGTTTGACGGGGGAAAGATGCCATGTGCTTACATGATGAGGCTGTGGTTCTTCAATTTAGGTTGACTACGACAAAAACACACACACACGCATTCGCCCCTCACGACCAGCGAAACAAAAAAACGGCGCAAACAACAAACTAAGAAGAAGAAAAAAACTACTCTACAAGAAAAAAAATAAGAGGAAACCCCCTTATACACCTGCGTGTGGAGGAGAGGAGGGAGAGTGTCCGACGCCGCGACGGGCAGGGGCTGCGCCCCCCCCAGATGGTTGGGCCCCGCCGCCAGTAGCGCTCTCACGGCCACCATGTCCAACTCGTCCTCGTACAAGGCTAGCGCTCCGGCCTCGCCCACCAGCCCCTCGCAGAAGCAAGACCTAGCGGGAGGGTGAAGGGTAGGGTGGGGGAAATGAAGCGAGGACAGGGGTTACTATTAATAGGGAACCCCAACCCCTTGGGGCGCACGAGGTCGGCAGGGGCAGCCACGCGGCTCCGCCGCGTGTTTTGATGGCGTTTTTCCAAAAAAAAAACATGCCGCCCAAAAGGCCAGCTTCACCCACTTAAACCGGCATCCTGCACAAAAACTTTTGCAGGTGCAACCTGCACATATTACGCGTCGTAGGTACTACGTTGTTACAATTGGTACTGACTACTTCAGTACTATCCACTGCCACTGCTCTGTACGCCCGTTCCCAATGCCCCCGTGGGTCGGTTCGCTCCCGCAGGCGACGACCTCGTGCTGTGCCTCAAAGCGGTGTGCTGGCTCGCCCCCAGGTTTCTCGAGCCCTCGACGAAACCCGCCGGCAACGAAATTTCCGTCGGTAGGAGCACCGTCGGTAGGACTTCTTTCTCCGGCAACGATGGCGACGGCGGCGGCGGTAGCGGCCAATCACATGCCACGGGGACAACAGAGACAGACTCCGCCGCGCGAGTTGCCGCCGATTTTCAGGAAAAATATCAAGCCGGAGTAACAGGAGGAGGAGGAGCAAGAGGAGGAGCAGGAAGAGGAGTGAGGGAAGGAAGGGGGGGGCGGAGAAGGGGGGAGGGGAGCCCACAAGACGAACCTCTCCAGCTCCTCCTCGAGCTGGGTGCCGGCCACCTCGGCGCCGGCGTGGAGGGGCTGCACACTTCCCTGTCCCTCATGGGCGGCGCACTCCGCGGGCTGGAGAGCATGGCCGTGCGCCGCGCGTTCGCATCGTCGCTGCGGGCCCACCTGGGCAACGTGCAGGTCGACTCCGTGTTTCGGTTCGACGCCCCCAAGTCCAGCCGGAGCAGCGGCGGTGGCGGTGGTAGTAGCGGTGGCGGCGGCGGTGGTGGTGGTGGTGGTGGTGGTGGGGGAGGAGGGGGGGGGGGGGGGGGGGGGGGGGGGGGGATCGCCGTCCCCTGGCCGGCTGGCCCTCCCGCCGCTGCTGAACTGGGCGACGTTCCGGAAATACACGACGACGATGTGGGTGCGGCTGGACCCGGTTGCCGGCGGCGGGGCTGTGACGCTGTTCAGGTTTCGTAATGGAGAAGGCGTCGGCGTTGAAGCCACCCTCAGCGCCGCGGGGGCGGGGGGGGTGGGGGCCACCGGCGGAGGCGGTAGCGGTAGCGGTACCGGGGGGAAAATGCAGGGGACAAGGAGAAAAATCAGCGTGACGTCGTTCTCGCGGCCCTCTCAGAAGAGCTCCAGCGCGCACTGCAAGTTCGGGCCGCAGGCGGAGGCGGTTTTTCTCGGCGGAGGCGGGGGGGGGGGCGGGGGGGGGGTGAGGCAGGGGGGGTGGAGGTTTGTCGTGGTTAGCCACGGGCAACCGTACGTGAAGCGGGCCGGGCGGCTGAGGGTGTCCGTGGATGGGGTGGTGGTGCTGGACGCGGAGCTGCCGTACCCGGCGGCGACGGGGCTGTCTGCGAAGGACCCCGTATCTAGGTGAGAGGAGGCGTTATTTTGGTGTGTTTCGGTCGTGTTTTTTTGCTTTGTTTTTGCTGCCGGTGTTGTTGGTGGTTGTTGTTGGTGGTGGTGATGGTGGTGGAGGTGTTGTATGTTTGTTTGTTTGTTTTTTTCCGTCTTAATTATATATGATGTGATGCTTGGGTACTGAGAGTGCTATTCAAAAGTGGTCGTGCTGACGGTTTGGGCATTTTCTTGAAAGGAGCCCTTTCTCCGTGCTCGTGCTTATCATGGCACATTCCGACGTATCGAAGACTATACCGTCTTTTAGGGCAACGTATAGCACGAGGTGTTCGTGTTTTGCATTTGCTTTCACCGGTACAACAACACTAGGATGGGATGCTACACGTTTTGAGCGTCAAACGCCTCGCACTGCTCGTTGAACGCCTGCCCCAAACCTACAGCACCCACATCGCGATCACCGCTTCGCGAAAAAAAACAACAGGGCGAACCAGGACCAAAACAAATGAAAATACTCTTCGACAAACACTCACCGCGCGCCGGCGACCCCCCCCCCCCCCCCCCCGCGCAACCCTGGGTTAGGGTTAGGGGTGTGTCTGGGGTTGGCTTGGTCTGGGTCGACGGGCAAGGATGAAATTGGCCACACACAGCCTGCACAAAAACTTCTGCAGGTGCAACCTGCACATAACGCAAGCCAGTACCTACGGGAGTTGCTTGCTATAAGGCGGCATTTTGATGTTGCTTTTCTTGCAGGAGAACGGCTGAAAATCCTTCAGTTAGTTGGCTTAACAGCAGGTCGACATTATACTCGTATACCTGGTATATACTAAAAGAAAATCCCCATCACATTTATTATCGTCGCCCTTCTTTTTCTCTCTCCTTCCTATTATAATCGTAACTCAGATCCGGGGTTAGGCTCTTCTCCCTCCTTCCCCACTACGGTTGGTGCCTTGGACATTTATCGCGAGAAGACTTCGGCGCTTTTTTCCCTCGTCGGCTCGCATCGAATTGTGCCTACCCACGCTGCTATCCATGTAGGCGCTCTCAGCAGTTAATTTTTTTTGTTTTTGTTATTTTTGCAAATAAACTCAAAAGTACGACCCACGTGGGATCACCAACTCTTATTAATAGTAGCATTCGAAGGCACCACTATTAATAGACCATCCGGCGCAAGGATATACTTACATACTATTATAGTAGATGATGTTCGTATTCGTATAGATTATCTGGTTTCGTTTCTACTTTATCTCAGACTTCGTATCAATACGAAGCGGTGTTTTTTCTCCGACTCTTTCGTGTTTTCTATGCTACGCGTATATTTGTTTTTTCCGGGTATTGCTTCGTTACTTTGCTCAACAGCTGCAAATTAGATTTTCTGTTTCTTTTTCTTTCTTTTTCTTTCCTCCTCTATTTTTTTTTTCTTACTATCGTATTCATTTTCCTTCTTTCTTTGCCTTTCTTCTTGCTCTCTTTCAGTGTATGTGCCTGTCGTATCCAGTAAGATGGCATATGGCATTGTACTGCTGTCTACAGCGTACTTCTCTGTGTCGTAGTTTTGTGAGTTTTCATCTCTCTAGGATGAAGACTCAGCACGGACACTGGCTGTGCTGGATGTTGACGAGTAGAAAGGACGATTACAGCAGTGGGTACCCCGAATTAAGAGCTCCCCGAGATAAGAGCATTGGGGATTTAAGAGCGGTCAAATCGGCATGCATGTCGCGCCTATACTAAAAACTACATATTGCCCACCACTACAGAAAAAAGCAATGTGTAGTTAAGAGCGCTTATTTTGGCTTGTTCTTAAATTGGGGTACCAACTTGACCCCTCTGGGACCCCTCGATAACGGCCAACACAATAATAACTTTGATATTTTTTCGACCGTCTACGGGTAAGTAGCGTGAGCGCTTTCTGCCCGAGTTTGAACCCTACCGCTGCCACTGCAGGGTCTATATGTTTCGCAGGCTTTATTAATAAGGCCGGGTTGGGGGATGCGATACATAGGAAAACGGCTTACTGAGTTTATGCCTCATCTCTACGTACGTTTGCCTTATTAATGACTGCCTTATTGCTGGGTACCAACTGCTGTATATGCAAAGATGAGTTTCGACGAATTCCTCGATCTCACAGCTGTTGTTTTTTAATTTTACAAAATGTAGTACATAGAAAACATTTAAAAAAAGACACGGGGGTGCCGGGGGATGAAGGGGAAACCACGTTCGATATTTCGATATATCGAAAGTTCGATATTACGATATATCGAAAGTTTGATATTTCGATATATCGATAGATCAGATATTTCGACATATCGAAACTTTCGATAATATCCAACACTATTATTGCTGTGTACAGGAGGACTGTCTGTTGTCTGACACGGTAACTTTTATGTTGAAGTTACCGGCAACCCGTAGGTCCTTGAACACACAGCACGCTCGTGCATGTCATATATGGGCTTACAATGGAGCTTCATTGTAGCTATAATTTGATACGCCATTCAGTGCGTACGAAGTACAAGTAAATGACTGGTAACCATTACAGTTATATGCGAAGTACAAGCGTTATCGACTACCACTCTGGGCGGGAATACAAGGATCTTTTGCACATCAATACGAAGACCAAGCGGTCCTTATATTCACGCCCAGAGTGGTACAGATAGGCTACGTACGTACAGAGTGCCGGTAAGCCAGTACGAGGGGCTACGGGTGTGCCAGATGGATTCGGCACCGGGTACGTATGCATGTAAGAGAGGTATTCTCTTTTATTACAAAGACCGCGGTAGAAGAGTAATATCGGGCAGAAATAGTGGAACCAAACTCGGAAATCCGAGAGTGGTTCCAGAAGTTTGAACCGACTATGAAAAGAACAGCTTGAGCACCCACCCAGGCACTCCCGTTAAGAAAGAAACCTATGTTCGTATATATGGTATTCCTATATATACCGAATGCATGAGTTTTACGCGCTTGCGAGATGATGTGAGATATGAATTGAGACCCTGGAATATATCGTCACCTGCTGCATATGTTCAGAGCGCTTTCGAAAAAGTTAAAGGCAGTCGTCCTATTAACTAACAGTGTGCTTACAGGTGTGTTGTCCTCCTACCACTACTGCTGTAGACCCGACCTTGCCCATCCAGGAGACTGCTGCAAGTAGCTTGGCCTTACCGAAATAATGCGATATCTTGAGCACGAACCTCTCTGCTCTGGATTCGCTCGATACAGCTGTAGGGGGTTTCTAGGTTTTTAATGTTCATTCTTGGTTAATACCTGGTAGGTACGTACTGTAGTCCTCGTGCCTACGACGAAAATCAATATCTTGCATACAAAATGATTGGGAGGTCAAGTCTTAGATGAAGCGATAGGTCGAGCAACATTCCACAGATGCTCCCAGCAGTACCTGGGAGTAAGGAAAATTATTCCCGAGAGAAAACACTTCAGGTGCTTCGTGTACTCGCAGTATTTGGGCTGCATGTACTGCGAGATACTGCAAGTACTCGCAATATTTCGAGATTCTGTACTGCGGATACTGCCATACTCGCAGCATTTCGGGATTCAATACAGTGGAATGCTACTACTGCTGTTGTACTTGAAGTATTTCAGGGTTCTGCATTGGGGGTACTCTCAAGTACTGGAAGTATTTCGTCCGTCGGTACTGCGAGTATTGCGAGAGTACTTGGGAGTACCAACATACTCGCAATATGCGCGGTATACTCGGAGTATGAAGTATACTTCGCTCATCTGTGCACCTTTTCGATAAGTTCATCCCCAATCTATTGCAGAAAGCTTTTACACGAGTGGGAGGTGGAGCAAACCTCCTTTCGGGGGGGGGGACTAGAATACTTTAGAGTACTGCCAGTATTTCGGGAGTACATACTGCGAGTAAACTCGCAGTATATACGGATTCAATCCTCTTGATACCCTGGGTACTCAAAGCATTTCGGATGTTTGTACTGCGGGTACAGCTTGTACTCAGGGTTCTGTACTGCTCGTTCTCTCAAGTACTCGCAGTATTTGGGCCTTCAGTACTGCTCATACTCTCAAGTACTCGCAGTATTTTGGCCGCTGGTACTGCAATACTCTCAGTACTCGGAGCACGAAATGCACTATACTCGGGAGTCGGGAGTTGAAGTACCGGGTATCAAGTACCAGATATGAAGTACCATGTATACTGGGAGCTTCTGTTCAACATTCGATGGAAATCGAAGAGCAGTGGGAATGCTGAAGGAACCCTAAGCGCAATGAAAATAAAGCCACGTACTCGTACACATATTCGGGCGGGAGAAGGGGCGACACGATTTCTATCCTTTATCCTCGATAATAATTCAGAATGGCGGTAAAGGCGGCTCCACAGCAGTCGTGACCACGGCTTGTCCAGAAAATCGCTGAGAGGGTAAAAACCTCCTAAAATACGAGTTGAGTTGGAAAGTAAAAATCGATGATTAAAAACACACACCGAAACACGAACACAAACAGGCGTGCCGAGTGAGTGCCAAGCGGTGTAGACCCGTGACTCTAAAAAGCAAGCTTGTACATACGAAGCCCCCATTGCTGCTGTACCTGGTACGTACGTACGAGGTACGATCGTGGATCGTGTACCAAATGGACAGGTTGAAATGTTGAAATCTGCAGTCGTTGCTCGTCGCTGAACGCAAACTTCCCGCGTTATTGTTTAATGCAGCCTGCACAAGTATTGTGCTTTGTGGTATACCTACGGTGTGGTACTCGTACGTACGTACCTGTTACAATACTGGTTGTGATATGACTGCAGTATACCGGTACGTAGCATACGAAGTGTCTTCGCGGCGTCACGCTTACGATGAACAACCGAAGGGAAGCGTAAACAAAAAAAAACGAGCGCTCCTCTGGCGCCAGCGGGAGGGGCAGAGCTGCTGCTGTAATGTGCGAGTTGACAGCTTGCTGTCTGTCGACTTTTATTATTAATAGACTTTTAGTTCTCGTGTGTTCCAGGGTGTTCTGGTACACTTCCGGAGAACGACGCGCATTTTAATCCTTTGCCGATGCTCTTGAACACAAGCTGTGCTTCGTAATTCGTACCCCTACCTTCCCGATTTCAAAGTCAGCCGGTACTCCTGCTGTACGATACGAGTACGTCAGCAAAGCAATGCTTTCATGCCAGAGAAGCTATGTCCGTCGTAGTGGCGAGCATTGGCCGGGATTGTACCAGACAAGCGCAACCTACACGCCCCCCCCCCCTCCCCCTGTTTGGCCGATCTCACAGAAGCTACCCTCCTGGTATGCTATTACGAGGGCTTGATGTTTTGAGGAAACGACTCATCGTCGAAAAACATATCCCAAAAGTAAAAGTGCCAATCGTACCAAGAAACAACCGCGTAGCATTTGAAACATTATTATTGACAAACCAAACAGCAGCAGTTCGGCCTTCAACATCTACATATTTCCGATGTTCTTGGGGACTCCCCAAAATAAACCAAGACGAGATGTTGCAGCACGGGGACGAAGGGGGGAGCTACCTGCTCTCGAAACGCTGAGAGCTTGACCCCTACGTGTTGGCACTCCCGACTACATAGTATATGCGGCAAGCGCCGAGAGAGGGAGCGTGTGTGTAAGAGAGAGAGGGGCATCTAATCTCTACTGAATGGGGGCGACTCTTCTTCAATCTGGTTTGCGTTTGTAATTCCAAAACCCTGATACTGGCAAAACAAACATCAACCTGGCCCGTATGACACCACGCACCGTCTCTCGATCTCGGAGTTGTCGACTCCAGAAGAAACCACTCCACCAGGCTATCCACCACTGCATGCAGCGCCTCGCGCTCGGTTTCCTCCCCCAGCTCCTGGTCGAGCGCCCGTACCGCTTGAAGCACGGACAGCGGGATGGTCTCCTTGGCGATGGGGCATGACGGTGACAGTGCCGCGACAAGCGAGAGTTCCGACATCCCGTCGCCGCCACCCATCAAGCCACCACCGTCACCCCTCTGCCTTACTGTTCAAATATTCTTTCCAAGAGGTCTTAATCCCTTTGGCGATGGTGCTGCTGAGCACGAGCACGGCGAAATCAGAAGCCACCTGACCTGCTGCTATCGCTGTGCCTTTTGTGAAGGAGATTAATTATTTTGGTGAAAAAAGGATTCATCCGAGGGTCTCACAGTGCAGCAGGCGTTTCTGATATCCTCGCCCCCTCCCCTGTTCCTGTTCGTCCACAAGATCCAAGATGCTGATCTGTGTTCTGTGTGTCTTGTGCGGTGCCGTCCAACGGAAGGAGATTCAAAACGGTACATGTATGTGTGTATACGTACGTTGTGAGGAAAACGCCCTCTTCTTGGCTACATATCTCTGTTCAAGACAGTACTGACTTCTGTAGATACGTTCAATTTGATGTTCTCTACGTAGTACACGTACTCTTTATCGTTATTCTGTGCATTTTTGGATGTATGATCCAAACTCTCCAGAAGAATGTGATGAAGAAATATCGGTGCGTTCGTAGTACGTACGTAGTTCTTACGTCCGTGCACTACAGATCTCGAGCTCTCGCTCTCAGCTCTTAGCTCACAGACACCCACCAGGCACACAAAACATGCAATTTTCAAATTTCGACATGAATCGTACACGAGACCACGAGCAAGAAGAGATAAAAAAGGACCGAAATGCACGTTCATTGTCAGTGCCTAGATCCCACAGGACTTCGATGGCAACGTTCCTCGGACAGATCATGAATTAATTAATTCCCACTTGATGAGCTATATCATGTACCTTTCAAGGTACTGTACTGTAGATCTCCTTCCGCATCTTGTATTATTTAGCTCATGTTGCCGGGTGGGAGCCGTATATTCTGCATGATCAATCTAGCATCTGTTTGCCTGGGTTGGATCTATCTGTACTATGCGAATAGATCCTGCACAACAAAGCCTCTCGCAACGAACGGCAGGAGGTGAGGAACTGGATGATCTACAGCCAGTAGATAGATCATGAGCTGTCCGACGTCGTTTGGCAAAGGACACTGCCGACAAAGTGCACTCACCGCATACAATTCACTCTTCCTTTCTCTCTCCTTCCTAGTCGTGACTCAGATCCGGGGTCACAAAGTAGGCTCTTCTCCCTCCTCCCCCACCACGGTTCTTGCCTTGCTTTTTATCGCGAGAAGGCTTCAGCACTTTCTTCCCTCGTCGACTTGCGTCGGATTCCGCCTACCCACGCCACGAAGGCGCTCTCAGCAATTGGTTCCTTTATATTTATTTTCAAATAGAGTCAAAATCTCTCACCACGTTGGGATTTGAACTCGGTTACCAATGATAGTAGTCTTTGAAGCTGACCACTACTCTACCGGGGCGACGTTAGGGTTGCAGCAATAAAGAGTAGTATGCGATTGATTGTGGCTGTATATATGCCTAATTCAGTATGTGATGACGGTGGTATTTCTAGAGGCACGTCATACCACGAAGAAGGTTCGTACCCTGTACGACTGACTGGGGAGAGGACATACTGCAGTTTACTACAGTATTAATAGTGATTGCTCTAAAGTACATACTGGCCAGCTAGGAGTATTAGCTACCTCGTACATCGTTCACATTGACCTCGTGAGATCAAAGATAATGTTGTTGGTAGGACCGTGGAGACTGCTGTGCTGCTTGGGGAGTGCATAACACACCACAAACATCACAACCACCGATCCCGAAGGACTGGTGCTCGTTCATGTAGAGGACAACTGGGTATGGGAATATTAAGAGTACGTACAGTATTTCGTACGTACGTACCCAAAAGTTCCTTACATTTCCAGATAGACGTAGAGTGGTATGTATAACCCGGGGAGTTGCTACATCCCCAGTCTACATATTATACACGCTTGCTATCTTGAGGGCGACGACTGGAAAATGATCAGTTGGTAGTTGACGTTACACTCGACGGCTGATGACGCGGTCATATAGACTCGCTGTCGACGCCAGTGGCGGCAGACACACCTATTTATATAGGAACTCCGAAAAAAAGTCGAGACAACCTTGTACGTCGCTGTATTACAGCTCCTTCCTGCGCCGCAATGCCGATAAGGTGGCAGGGAATGAACAGCATATTATAGCAGTAACCTCTCCTCATCAGCCTATCCTCTCAACTATATCGCAGCGACGGCTGCAGGTTGAAAAAAAGAGTGTGATCAGTCAACGCGCCTCATCTATCCCCCCTCTGCCCACTCCTGCCTTTCCGTCGGACTTCCAAGGATTCCAACACTAAAATTGCGCACGGAAATTAATTTACGAGGTGTGATTATCGAAACCTGGCTCAACGAAATTGCCCCCCAACCTGCTCGGCCGCCCATCCTCAGATACCACAAGTTCCCCCAACCCCAGCAGACTTCTTACTTCGATAACGTTTTAAAGTCACAATCTTGATATTGTAAGTAGCGCCATGACGCTTGATCTCTGTCTAACTTTTGGGAGGAAACCCGACCACAGCCCTATAATAGTAATCGAGACGGAGCCCCAAAACGATGGGCGGCAACATATCGACTTCTACGCCACCCGGACGTTTCTCGAGAAAAGCATGCAACGGCGTGGATTTCAACCCAACCGCTCGCACAGCTGCCTTTTGCAATAAACGATTTAAAAATGCCCACAAACGATGCTGGCGAAAATCAACGCGCCGAACTCCTGGTTGGACCTGAAGATCTTGAACAGGCCGGCCGGGTTCTCAAGGTCTGCCGAGCCGATCTGCCAAGCAAGGTGCCCCGCCGCAGCAGCGGTGCCCACATAAAACGGCCAGGACAGCCCCGCCGCGAACCCGGAAGCCCCAAGAAGCCCCACCGATGCCGCTGCGAACCCCGTAAGAACGGGCTTAGTTCGCTCCCCGAACAAGAGGGCGGTGGATCTCATGCCGAGACGCTTGTCGTCGGCCTTGTCCTGGTGGCCGTAGAGGGTGTCGTACACGAGCGTCCAGCAGACGCCCGCCCCGTACAGCGGCAGAACGTTCTCCCACGAAACGGACTCGTGGACCGCGGCCCACCCCATGATGGCGCCCCAGTTGAAAGTCAAGCCCAGAACCGCCTGCGGCCAGTCCGTGTAGCGCTTCATGAGGGGGTAGGCGACCACCAGGGGCATCACCGCGAAGCCCAGCTTGATACACTCGACGTTGAGGCTCACCAGCACGCCCAGGCCCAAGGTTAGCTGTCCTCCAAGGAAAGCCAGGGCCTGGGTGGTGTCAAGCTCCCCCGATGCCAAAGGTCGCTCCTTTGTCCGGGCAACCTGACGGTCCAGGTCTTGATCCCACAGGTCGTTGATAGTGCAACCCGCTGACCTACGGAAGGGGGAGAGAGAGAGGGCGAGGCGGGCCGGTAGAGGGACGCGCCGATAAGATTCGCGTACTGTACGTCAGCATTCGGGGTAACGCATGTAGACGCCAGAAGTAAAACCGGTACGTGTGCACACAGAGTTGAGCTCCTGAGCAATCTTCTTCTCGTCACAGCAGGACTGCGCAGCAGTTAGCTTGAGTACATGATGTCTTCATACTTCGTATACCTGTGTATATTATGCTCTGTCAAGATCACGGCAGCATTGCCTGCCGCGTATGTTTCACGTATATATCTATACTTGTAGGTGTGTTGATGAGCGCGGGCCCAGACTTTTGTGCGTTTTGGTGTTGAAAATATAGAGCGGTTACAAATTACAGTGGGGCTATGGCGAGTAGCTGGAGCACGAATAATAGTGACACATCGTAACCTGTTTTATGTACCTAGAATACGTTACAGCATTGGAGTCAAGTTGGTAGAGTAGATTCGTTCATGCTCTGGCAGGATAGCAGTACATTCAAGAGCGTAAATATGTTGCTCTCATCACGAGCACTACTGTACAAACTCACAAAAAATAAGTACGCATAACACAGCGACGTGAGACACCCTTACGCGGCGTTACGTAGCTCTAACCGTAGCTCTACGGTAGACCTTCTTCCGGAACGCCGGAGATGAAGCGAAAAATACCATTGCGCAGTGTGCAGCATAAGAAACGGCGCAGCCCTTGTTTCATTTTGGACGCCATTACCGGTACTCGTGTGGCTTATGTACGATACTACAACACAGCTGCTGCTGTAGCTCCAAGCTTGCCGAGTACTACCGGGTGCACCGTTGACTCGTTGCGCGAGATTCAGTCCAATTTCGAGGACGAGTACCTGGGAAACACCGTGGCATACAGAATACTGAAGCCAGGTACCGTGTTGGTTATAGCACTACCTGCTATTAATAGATTACTCAGTGGTGTCAGTCAGCGGTGACTGGGTGGTCTAGCAGGTAGTGCTATAAAAACCAACAAAAACATTTATTAATAGTATGTTTTAGGGTCCGTGGAGTCTCGTCGACTTTGTAACAGTGATCTCCTGGACCCTCCCCTCTCGCCAAACGCTACTACTCGTACTGATGTCTAGAGGCACAACAGTATCGTAACCATTCGTATTGTCTCGAGCGCGCACGCTCGAAAATAACAAATTACGAAGTCGACGAGATTTGAACCCTCCACACATCCTTTGTTCGTTACACATAACACTACAGTAGTAATATCTGCTACTGTAGACCACTCAGCCAGCGCTGATCTAGCAGATAGTGCTATAAAACTAACAAAGGATGTGTCGAGGACCATGAGGTCGTGATGGTATCCGATGGTGGAAGTCCAAGCGGCGAGAATCCAGTCGGAGTTGAAACGCTTCAGGATGAAATCCGAAAAATGAGGCTGGAAGCTCAAGAGGAGCGCCGTGAGCCTAAGGAAGCTCTCAAGGCAAGCCGAGCCCAAGTGGATGGACTCCTGAAGATGATGTCAACCATGATAACGGAAAAACAGAAGTCAGGCAGTGCCGACGAGGGTGCTGCCGATCGCGACAGCCCACCGGGGGTGTCGCCAGGCAGCGTACAAGGAGGTGCTGCTGCCAGCGGGCGGCTGGTCGAGGTTGCCCCCCGCAGGGCGAGCGTTTCAACCCGCTCGCCCAAACAGCAGCAGCCAGTAGACCCAGCAGCAGTAGTGTTGCTGAAAGCTCGCGGCACTCAAGACGGCAGGGTTTACAATCAGTGCTTCCTGGGGAGGTTGGTCCAGCGGTGGGTCAACCTGAAGCCGATGGTTACGAACACTACGATGGCTTCAAGAAGTTTTACCCCACAGGTGAGAGAGAGCGAGTACCCAAAAGGCTGGTGTACCGCCGTTCTCGAGGAAACCAGGCACATATATTCCGTGGTCACGAGACATGCGTTACGTGACTAGGGGCGTCGGCGTAGAAGACGTTTTCGTGTCGAGGGTACCAGTGCACATCCCAGCCGGAGATCTGGACATGGATCCCGAAGCTTTAGCTCTAGCCATACCAGGCTCTAGCAGATTTGTGGTTGTCAAGATCAGAAGACAAGGACTTCGCTGATGAGAGCGGTGAAATCAGAGTCGGGCCGAGCAGTAATGCGCCGTTCTAAGTCACCGAGAGAGTTGTGGGGGCAATCTCGAGAAGTGGCACGCGCCTTGTACGCAAGGAGCAAACTCAGCTCTACTAGAACAACTACACGGCTTTTAAGATTGCGCCGCGTACGAATCCGATGACAGCTTTGGGGCAAAGGGATGACATTGCAGCTGAGTTGGAGAACGACGGAAGTGGAGAACAGCGGAATGGCAATACACCCTTCGCTAGTTCATACCAATGTTCTCGCTGCACTGCACACCACTGAGTACGACACAGAGGTGCGGCACCTGGCCCCGATGGTAAACCCCACTCGTGGTGACCTTGTACGTATGCTGGGAGAGCGCTTCCACACCCTGGAGAGGTCACGGGGAAAGAGTACAAAGACTCACGGTGACCATGCGCTCTACGCTAGCGGCCCCGCCGTGAAAAACGGCGGCAGGCGAGGACAGGCGAAGGGCGGAGCGAAATCGGGTGAGGGCCAGCTCAACAGCAAGGACACGAACCCCGATAACAACAATCCCACGCCCTGGAAAGGGTGGTCCATGATGTAGATGTGGCAAAAAGGGACACATAGCGAGGGGCTGCAAAGCGAAAATTTGCGAAAGGTGCGGCGGCCGGGGACACGGCATAAGAGATCCGTCCTACGGCGAAGAAATCTGAAGCTTTGCTAGCCATCGACACGAACGTATTTGTGGTGGACGACAAGTGTGCAGTGGCAAGCTCGGCGTTCATGGCTACGGATAATAAAGGCAAGTGCAATGATCCAATTGATCATGTCGATGTTGCGGAGTTGGCGAAGCAGGTGGGAGTTGAACCTTGGATGTTGGACACGCATGCGTCTGATCATATGTCACCCCATGCCAAAGCCATGGTTTATTCCCGTGAGGCTGATAAAACCGTACGTACAGCAGACGGGTCAACTTGCAAGATCGAGGGATATGGGGATATTCCACCGTCTTGTCGGTCAGGGGACGAGGAAATGAAGATAAGTCTGATAGGCGTAGCACATATCCCTCAACTCCGTCACCACCTCGTCTTAGCCTTCGCGCTCGCAAAAAAAGGACACCATTTTTGTAGCCGCCCTGGAGGGTTGATAATCAACCTAAAGTCGTCAAGGTCAATCCTGTTGTCCCTGGTGGGGAAACTGTATGCATTGTAAGCACGTAAATTAGATAAAAGCAATGACGAGAATGCCTGCACTGTAATTGCTCCCGGGCTTGAGGCCAACAACTCGACCGCGGACATCAACGATGTTTAATGTGTACACGGCCATTCCCACGAGGTCGCGCTTCGCAAGACAGCGAAGCAGATCGGAGTGACCCGCATAGGAAAGCTGCATGGGTGTACGGGATGCTCCATGGCCAAGGGCTATCGCAAACCTATCAAGTGGACGACACCGGAGCGATCAGTGAAGAGGAAAAAAATGTTGCGTATCGATCTGAGTGGCCCGAAACCGGTGAATTCGATTGGGAGAAAGAGGTATACCATGATGGTGCTCGATGTTGCTACCATATTCACCAAGTTGTATTTTTTACGCCACAAGTTCGATGCAGCAGAAACCTTTCCAACTAGTTCTGGCTGACTTTAGTGCGTATGGCAAGGTGCAGCACGTACGATCTGACGATGGTGTGGAATTCCGCGAAGGTGAACTCGGTGATTTGTGTAGGGAGCGTGGCATTAGGCAGGAGTTTACTTCTGAGAACAGCCCGAGATCAATGACATAGCCGAACGTACTCTGAGGTTGATCGAGACACCAGGGCTTTGCTGCACGTATACAAGCTTTCGAGCGGTACGGGGGGAACCTTAAACTCCCAGTGGCTTATTTCGCATCGCTGCGGGCCGAGGCATGCGTATGGGCGTGTCATACGCTGAACTGTACAGCGACAGCAGCCAACCCAGAGAGAAAGTCCGCATTCAAAATATACTGCGATGAAACCCGTCCGAATGACCAACACCCATTCATGAGGCCTGTTTTCTGCAAGGTGAAGAGAAGAACGAGTCTCAACCGAAGGCACCACCCGCGTGACTGCAGTAACGTGTTGACCCTGAATCAGTCTTTGCTTCTCACACGAAATATCACCTTGCGACACGTACCCCCTACAGCTGATACGTCCTTGCATAAAATACCCTCGGTCGCGGAAATGGAGGGAGTTCCAGAGGAAGGCGCAGCGCGAGAGGAAGACGCGTCGAGTCAAGGTGGTGGGCGGGAGGACGAAATTGGTTTCGGTTGACAACCTTGATGTGACGTGGCCTGTTGAGATCGCGCCGCAGATCGACGTCGGCGAGGTGAATGCTGGCGATGAGGTTGGCAAAAAACGCACGTCGAAGGTGGAGAGGAAAACCAGAGAAGCAGTGGCGTCAGCAATGACGATAGCGACAGAGACCCCAGCATCAACAGCAGCAGCAGCAGCAGTAGCAGCAACAGCAGCAGCGGCGGCGGCAGCAGTACCAACGATACCCCCGTTGTCTCAGCGGGGAGGGAGGTGCACCGTCTGGCTGATGCCTGGGGGCGGTCTAGATAGGTTTTTCTCAGGTCAAACCCGGGGAGACAACAATGGTAAAGCGGCATTGGCGACATCAATGAACGATTTTGACGAGGCGAAAATGACGCGGTGGGCTGAAGAGCATGCAATTGTCGACTTTGATCTGAGGAAATGGCACTGTGGGCTGCAGAGAACCACACGTGGCCGCGCAAGCAGTGGAAGGAGAAAAACGACGGTGAATCACTCCGGTGGTTGCAACAAAACCACCAACAATCCCAGGGAAGTATAATATTCGCATGTCGTCTGGTTTACCGTCTGACTTCGAACCCCCTCCTTCAACGCTAGATGATGTAGAGAACTCCAAGTTTCATGAGGCGTGGGAACATGCCAGAGACGTTAAAGTTGATTGTCACAAAACAACTGGCACTTTTAAGCTAGCTACTTCGCCAAAGGACCGGAAGGCTGTCACTGCGAAATGGCTGTTATATTCTCAGACCGGCAAATATGGGATGGAAATTAGGCAAGACTGGTTGCGAAAGGTTTTAGTCAAGTTGCAGGCCTAGATTTCTATGAGACTTACGCCCCCACCCCAGCAGAAGTTTCGGGAAGAGTTGTCGTAGCAACAGCTCACGAAAAGGGTTGGAAGATTTACTATTGTGATGTAAAGAAGGTGTTTTATCCGCGCGAAGCTTGACTATCCTGTATATATTCGACTACCTCAAGGATGCGGAAACCTGTCTGGCAAGACCACACTTCTTAAACGAGCGTTTGTATAGTCTCAAGCAAAGTGGTAGGCAGTGGGCCAACATGTTGGTAGATACTGTGGCGGAATATGGTATGGAACAATCTAAGGCGGGCCCGTGTGCGTACAGAATGGCCCGTGAAGGAAAGACATAACTCATTATGGCAGTACATGTAGATGACCTCATCGAAGCTGATACTCGCGCTGCATGTGAAGAATTCATTATGGCAGTACTTCAAGATGACCTCATCCTAGCTGGTACTAGCGCTGCATGTGCGCACATGTAGCGGTAGTACCAGCTACGACGAGGTAATCTACATGTACTGCCATAATGAGTTCTACCTTTCTTTCACGGGCCATTCTGAACGCACACGGGTCAGCCTGAGGCTGTTCCATACCATACTCCGTCACAGCAGTACATGTTGTATATATCTACCAACATGTTGGCTCACTGGCTGAGTGGTCTAGCATAGCAGGTACTGCTACGATATAACTAACAAAGGGTGTGTCGAGGGTTCAAATCTCGTCGACTTCGCAATTTACTCTATTAATGATAATATTATCTTTAAGAATGTGTGATCTGATGTATCGACTGCCCCGCAGCCATGAAATATATGTGTACGTCGTTTTGAGGATCAAAGACAGAGTGAGAGCAAACAGGTCTCGGGGAACGAACCTGCTATTATATAACGTCTACGAGTAGCAAGGTGATACAACAGTCCCCAAATACAATCATAATCATCAAACGAAAGGGTAACCCCACCCAGTAGTGGACGAACGTTGATAGTGAATCTTCCTAAGGTACGAAGCTATTTAGGCGCTCTCGTTGGCTAAGGGTATACTGTATTATACGCGGCTCAATCAACTTGGAGTTTTTCCCAGCCACAGCGCCACAGCATCCCGATCCCGAGTCAACCTAGAGTCTTTCCAAGCACAGCATCCCAGCCGGCCGAGTCAACCTAGAGTCTTACCAAGCACAGTATCCAAGCACCGGCTACGGGTATTGGTATAGGGTTCGGGTTCGGGTCGAAGGGTCGGCTTTAGGCGCCAAGTACAAAACCTCCGTAAATATCCACTGTCAAGGTGTGACTACGTGATTACCCCTTACGTAACAGTCAATGCTGGGTAGTTCAAAACACGAACATACCGCCCGCCGTGTGCGCTGCGTGTGCGGCTTTTTGCTTATCACTTATTCGAGAAAACGGTTTGATACAGGTACACACTGTTGTGCACGAAACGACTATAACTAACCCTAATCCTAACCCTAAACCAATCACAGAAACCCTAACTCTGACCCTAAGCCAATCAGATCAAACATCGTACGTCCTGAGCGGTGTAGCGTGTACGTGTACTCACTCGTACGTGACAGAGGACACATTAATAGTGGCAACGGTAACTGGTACCAGACTTTTTTACAGCAACAAATAGTTTTTCGTGGCTTTCGATGCGCTCCAATCTGCTGCAACTTTTCCGGCTAAAACAAGAGGGCAACGGAAATCCGATTTATTTGTATCATCACATCATCACCTCATAACAAGAGCACCGGTGGCAAACAGGGCCATCAGCTTCAAATCCGGCAGGGTGTGCATCGGCGCAGCCAGCGCAATGCTCCACCAGCAAGGAAAGAGGAGAAGCAGAGTTCCAGCCGGCTTGTCGATTCTGGCCAAGCGCCCGTACGGGCTCCAGCGCGGGCCAAGCATCTTCAACACGGCACTACTCTCGCTGCTGCTGCTTTCGCTCTTGCTGACGCCATCACCCCCACCACCACCGCTGTTAGTGCTGTTGCTTCTGATGCTGCTGGCGCTGCTCGTCCTGTTGCTTCTGCCACATGTCGGCGGCAGTTGCGGCAGTGATGTCCGTGTTCCGGGTGTTCGGTTGCCGGAACAAGTCGAGTGGTGCCTCCCCTGCTTGTGACTCGGGTGCTCTCTAACACTGGCAATGTCGACGCCACCGCTACTCCAAGTGCTCAGCAGTCTCTCTGCAGTGGAGCCATCGACCACGCACCGAGATGGTGGTCGTGATGGTGGCGGCCGAAGACGGCTGTAATAGCTGCTCGATGGCAAGTGACGCGATGTGAGTGTTTGTGGGCGATCATTGTTGCGATGGAGAGGCTGCTGGCATTGCGAAGACGCGGCCGTTGCGGATATGCTGGAGCGAGAAGACAGGCCAACGAAACGGCGAGACCGAGTACTGCAGCGCTGTACAGTAACTCGGAGCACCATGAGCAACCCTGCGCGCTCTCTGCAACAGGCAACAGGGCGTTGCGGGTGCGTGGGTGCGGAGTACGGAGGGGCGGCTCGATTTTGTGCCGCAATTGTGAGCTCGAGGATTCTCATTGGTCAACTTATTCCTGCACAATCCCCTTACAGAAAATCTTTCCGAAGGTGATGAAAACCTCCACAGCCCTGCTCTCAGTCTCTCAGTGCGGGGGCTCTCGCCCCAGGGTGCTCAGAATGGCGGAATTGACCGTGGGTCGGAGGGTGAGGATTCGACCGAAAGCGGGCCAGGTCCAGGAAGGCGTCGTGTACACGCATGATGCCGTAACGAACACGATCACGATCAAGCAGGACATCCCCAACACCAAAACACACAGCACGGTCCTGGTGTTCAATCGGGCGCACATCGAGATCGACGTGGTGCCCGTAGTAGACGTGGTTGACGACTACGTGGCTCTTCCGAACATCAGGTGAGGATACCCCGCATGCCGCATAGATGTGGTTGTTGCTCGTTCGGTTCGGTCGGAGAAACGCTGTCGTGTGGGCCGTTCTCGCGCGATTTTTCTCTCAGGCAGCTGTTGTCGGTGGCATCTTTTGTTGTATTTTTCGCATTATTTTATGTGCTCCCTTCCGCCGTGCGGTCTGTCCGAGCGATGTCTCTCCACCACCATCTGCACACACAAGCCTCCTGCTCGTGGCGTGCCATCCACCCCAATGAGCGGCGTGCCGTGCTCGTTGGGGTGTGTGCTCTCGGCTCGGTGCAGGAGGTCAGCAGCCTGCCGAGCTTGGACTACAAATGTATTGGATCTTCGAACGCGAAAATTGAAAATTCGTACTGGTACTTTCCTTCCTGTACACAACACGACGTAAAAGCCACAAAAGGTCGGCGGGAAATGTTCCGGGAAGATGAGCGGTCCAGAGTCCAGAGTCCAGAGGTCCAGAAGCACGGCAACCGTCGGCACTTTCGTATTTCGCAGTACGAGTATACCTGTGGTATTGCTGGACGATACTCCTTGTCTTCTGCTTTATACTCGCACCTATGATTTCCAGGCATGAGCTGCCGAGCCGAGCGCGAAAGCTTGTTCACGCCAGAGTTTCTAGCTCAGGTTTTTGTTGCCTCATGCTCCTTGCTCCGGCTTTGGGGCTCCGCATGTGTGGCCAGCTCTGGGGCGCATATGTATTGCTCTTCTTTTGCCCCATGTGTGTACCTTGATGTTCTGGAGGCAGATGTTATATGTTCCTCTCTGGCATGCATGGCTTTTTTTGTGGTCGTGCATGAACAGCACCAGCGCGCAGAAAGCACAGCAGCTTGTTGCCGGTATCAACACGTTTTATGACGCTGTGGTATATGCAGGCTTGCGAGCAGAATCTCCACATACGACGTACATTCTGGCGTTTTTCAGCTTTTTTTCTCGTATTTTGCGATATTTTGTGCAATTTTGTGCAAGCCAAGCAAAACAGGAATCAAGCGCTGCAAAGGTTGCGCCACCAAGCTCGTCGTACTGGTACATCTGTTAGCGTAGGAGCTCTACTGATCGACCGGCGTGAGATATGTACGTAAAACAATGACGGCTCTACGTACAGATAGCAGTTACCAGCCAGATCCGTGCACGTATACCAACGACTGATTTCATATGCCAGGTATCGTGATACTTACGGGTACCGGTGCCACTTACGGGTATTTTGTGCAAAAGGTCGAGGAACTGCAGGAGTAGCTCATTTCTATGATATCATCCTATAGACCCGCGACTGCATTTGGTTCGCTTCGTTCTCCTCGGCAGTACCTGGTTCCTGTTTCACTGCTGTACAGCAGTATGTCATCGCTTATTTATACGAGTACCGGTATGAAGCAACGGCCAGGTGAACCGCCGCCGCCGCCGCCGTGCTCTGCTTGTGCAAGAACGTACTGCTCCATATCGTCAGATATATGATGTCGCGCTGCGTCCCTTTTTTTTTGTTTTCCTTGTCCTTTGCATCCCCCCCCCGTGCTATTATAGTAATGTCTGCCTGGTCGGTGAATACCCGACATGCTCCGTCCCGGCATTGTAGGGATGCGAGGGCCTATGGTCATATATACGACTACGGCCATGCATGAAAATGAAGTACGCCCCCCCCCCCCCCCCTCCCTCCTTCTTTTTGTTCTCCAGCGACCGTGATTTGGAGAGAAAGGAGAAGAAAGCCCTCAGTGAAGCCGCGAGGGCGTGGGCGCAAATCAACCGGGGCGCTAGCAACGAAGGGCAAGCCATCTTCGACCTCTTCACGAAGACGTGAGTATTTGTACCTGGTACATATGCCATACGTACCAGGATTATAATGCCGAGATTTGAACACATTCCCAAATGCTTCCTGACCAAGGATGTGGGTTACGAGAAGGGGGTGGAAACCAGATAAGTAGGGCCAAGAAAATGGATGGGATAGGAAACAAAAAAAAACGAAGAAAATATTGAGGCCAATGAACAGGAAGGAAGGAGTAAAGGAATGGAGCCCTACACCCTACAGAGTACGAGCAATTCTTCGTTGGTTGAAGGGCTCCGGACGGGCGGACGGACTAGCGGCAGCAGCAGCAGCGATACACATACGAACCACTGGTGGGAACCTACCTCTCTCGCGCTTTATTTTCGCGAGGGGGCTTGGTGCGTGCATACGCGTTCCATCGCGACCCCGAGAACCTGAAACCGAAGCCTCTGCGTGCACCAGCGGATGCATACGTATCGATTGTAGGTTTCGTCCGTGAGTTACGCCGCATATCGTTACGAGTGCTGGGGACGGGTACAAGCGTACAATAGAGTAGGAAAATGTGCACCATCGGGTTCTATTACAATTAACCCCCTGTATATTTATATCGACCAAAAACACGGTATATAAGGGCTTATCTCATCGACCGTTTAGGAAGAGCGCCCAGCATGTCGAGTATGAGCGTGCCCGGCGCGTGTCGTACACCCCGTCCCGTTGGGCTTCGGACGCGCCCCCTATACCCCCAGCAGCCCGGCTTCTTTGTGCGGCGTAGCCGGTGCAGTAATCGGCATTTAAATACGACGTACGTACAACTTTTTTTTTCCCCTCTGAAGACCTTAAGGGGGTTAATTGCGGGGCTTCGTTCGCAACTTGCGCCACTTTTCTTGTCACAACTGTTGGGTGGATACGTTTTTTTTGTAACACAGCAGTAGTCGTATGATGTGTAGAGATTATGCGAGCTACGTATAATATTCGTGTGCTGGTGCTGTAGTACAAGTGTCGTGCCTGGTACTTCATTTCATTTTCATGCATGGCCGTAGTCGTATGCCCATAGACCCTCGCATCCCTACAATGCCGGGACGGAGCATGTCGGGTTTTCACCGACCAGGCACGTGCCTGGTAGGGAGATGTTTTTCTAGACGTCAATGGTACGTATATATAGCGCAAGTTGTGAGTGAAACCAGGAATGTCGCGAGCGGGGGGGGTGATCCCACTGCGGCAGCTCTTCGGTGCCCGCTTTTGCTGCTCGGCCGTACGTAGGGAGATGTTCTTCCAGACGCCAATGGTATGATACGTATGTAGCGCAAGCTGTGAGTCAAACCCCGGAATGTCGCGAGCGGGAGGGGTCATCCCACTGCGGCTGCTCTTTGCTACCCGCTTTTGCTACTTGGCAGCAGTACTACTACTGCTGTACGCCCCGACATCGCTTGCCCTTGTTACGCACGTCCCTAGCGATTATGATTGGCACGGGACAGGACGAAACTTGACCTTGATGACCGCCCCATATCAATTTACGTACAGTACAGGACACGTAATAAGAAACAGGAAATCTGGTCCAGGCTGGATTTCTTATTTGGGAGGGTGCTTTCTACACTAACTTGAAGATAACGACTCCCGAATTTCTTATTTTTCTGTAAATCTCAGCCTGGCTTTCTTATTAGGGGTTTTGTTCATAGAAGTTTCGAGAGGAAAGCCGTTTTTTTCTCTGGGGGGAAGGAGGCCGGGGGGTGGCGGGGGGGGCATGACGCGAGTTCTGTTTGCCGCTTCTCCCACGGCTACGAGTAGGTTTGCTGTTTTCCCGTACGTATTTCATTTGTCTACATAACAGTACGTACTCGGACTTACCTTATCTGCTCGCTGTGCTTGCTATATATCGTGTCCGGCGTCGTTTTGAAACATGCTGCATGTAGGCTGGAGTGCGAGTGGAATGGCCAGAGCATTGTAATCCTGGACTCAGTGAGGATAGACCCTCCCTACACGGCAAGGGAGTGTCGTACCCTGGACGGTGATCAGCCCGGGATGGACAGGGCGCTTCTCATGGTGAGCCAGCCGACCGCATTGCTACCCCAATCTGCGATTATTCGCGGTACCTTCCGTCGGATTCTGGAGGTCTTCAAAAACTCACGGATCGGGTCAGGTTGGGTCGGGTCAGAAGGTTTTCAAAATATCACAGGTCGGGCAACGAAAGGAATATCAGAGTGGCCCTGCCGAGGTGACAGAACGTGGAGAGTTATACTGATATTGAGGCGGTACCATGAAGGGGATAGGATATGGTGTCCACTGTTGGATGATTGCTAAAGTTACGCACCAGGTACGCTTATGTACATGTCTGCCTGCGCAACTACCTCTAAGCGGTCTTGTGCTGCTGTTTGCGTAGGATGATTCATCAAGAAAATAACGACTTTTGTGAGAAGATCTATCGGACAACGAAACCATTTCCAAAGTAGAAACCCCAGTTGTACCCACTGGGGAACATGCAACTAGGGCTACGATTGGAAACCCAAAACTTAATGATATACCTCACCCCCGCATTTCTCGCGACCGCTCTCCCCATTCCTATCGGCGTCGCCCTCTCTGCAGCTTGGCAAGTTCCGAAAACAAATCAAGCAAGGGTCGCACCAGGCCCCAGGCGTCTGAAGCAAGGGGCAAGTCGTTTACGTGTTGGCGGAAGGGGGGGGGGGTGAAGGGATGATCCTCAGTCGCTGGACTCATCCATCCGCAGAAGCCATCGGACAAAACACGGCCTAGCTTCGCCGTGTCCTTCTTTGTGGAGGTACATCGATTGCTCTGCGCGCGCGCAGCGGCTCGCCCGCCAGTGATTCTATCGGCGCGGTTGGCCCTACGAAGAGAAAGGAATTTTTTACTTGAAACCGCAGTTTTTTCAACTTGAAAAAAAACGCAGTTTTCTGATTTAAGTGAAAAAAAAAAAAACTTTCTTTCTGTGCCGTCGATTCTTGCTAGTAGAAAACCTTACGCAGCGCGTTGTTTTTTGTTTGCTGGCGTCCCATTTTTGGCGGGAGGTCCGTGGGAGTCACCAGTAGTTACTTTGTTATGGTGATACTTCAAAGTTATTAGAGAGTTAGTACGTACTCGTAACGTGCGGGAAAAAAAAAACAAAAGACCCGCCACCGGTAAAAATCCATTTTTTTTCATGTGGGTACGCGACGGTTTCGACCGAGGCAATTGCCTATAAGGGGACCCTGCAGGGGTCGTCCCCGCGTCTGGCGTTATTCGCAGGACTACGCTAGAAGGACGAAGGCGTCACCGGTGGGAATCCAGAACCCTGGGTGGCTGTTTTCAGCGCGACAAGGCTAGGAGCGCGGCAAAAAATCTTCGACGTCATTTCCTGGGTTATTATTGGTTCGCGGATGTATCCGCCGTCATGGTGACGATGATGACCAACTGCCGGTTACTGGCACTGCTTTCACACCGCGGACAGATGATCGATTCGCGGTTCACGATCTGGATCTTTTCAAGCAAGGCAGATCTGATAGATCTATTCCCGATGTTGGTTGTATGATTTTAGCTCATCATGTTGCCGGGTTGGACCCGGCATGATCCGCATGATCTACGTAGTGCATGTTTCCTGGGTTGGGTGGGTGTGTGCTGTACCAGGTATACAGATCATGCACCGCCACCTCTCGCAATGGCAGGTGAGGAACTAGACGATCTATCTACTCGCAGGTAGATCATGATCTGTCCGAGCAGGTGCGTATTATTTGCAGGACTGCGCTGGGAGAGTGAAGAACGCCACCGGTGGACCCAGTGCCCGTGGTGTGGTGGCTGTTTGAGCGCGAAGACAGAACCGTAGCGAGACCTTCGACGCAATCATTTCCTCCCCCGCCCCACCAGAGAACAAAATGGAGGAGGCTTTTTTTTCGACGTAATTTGCTGGTTTTTTATGGTTCTTGAATTTTGTCCCCCGTCGCGATGATGAGATGACTGGCGGTCGATTGTTCTCCCAACATCAACAGCAGCATCAGCCGCATTGCCACTCTTGAAAGCAGCAAGCAGTGGAACATAGATAGAACGTCCCTCGCGTGTCGTTTTTTTCGTTGTCCATAGAGCAAGTAACGGTCGTATGTACGGCCATTGCTGTCGTTTTTAATTTGTCGCGATCGTTGTCATACGCTTGCCACACGGGTGGGTGAACGTGTTTGCGTTGTTGATGTATCTCGACATGGGGTTTTGTTGTCTGGCGAAGGTACGTTCCGTCTGTTACAGCGAGCGATGTTTGCACCTTTCTCATGAGTTGCATGCATCTTCTGATATACCGTGGTCGGTACCAGTTTTTAACGACGACCGCCCAGCAGCGACAATGACAACCAGACCCCCCCTCAGCATTGTCCTCGCCAGCTAGTATTGTAGTCGGCGCCCTGCAACTACGCTGGAGCGTTCTCGACAATACGGCTGAGACCCCACTTTTCCTCACGTTGCTATAAAAATCCCTCAAAAACGCAAAAAACGTGTTGAAGGAAGTGCATGCCTGGCCGGCCGGCCAAGGAACGGGTTGCGCTACAGTACGCGACAGATGTTGATAATCTGATAACGGTGAATAGGAGAGGGAGGAGCAGAGGGGGAGAGAGGAGGGAAGGGTGGTAGGTGGTAGGGATGGGGCGGAGGCGGGAGAGGGAGGGAAGGAGGGAGGGATGGAGCGAGAAAGCGAGAAAGCAAGACTGGGACGGAGAGAAAAGCCTTCGCCACCTGATCACTCCCAGCACAGATAAATGCGTGACACTGTCCAAACATGAATTCCACAAGTGTAACTTGTGGTCTCTGGAACGGATTAAAAAAAGCTGTCTGTCTTGTCTGTCTGCCTGTCTGTCCGATGATAATCAGTCTGGGGTACCCCACGGCCAAATTTATTTCAAACCTCCTACACCCGTACCGCACGCAACAGGTCGGCAGTCCTCGAGGAGGCGATCGTCATGGTCCAAACCATACCTAATGGGGTTCCCTGTATGTTGAATAATCAGGGTTGGCTCCCAGCATCCCAAACGGAGTGGCGGGCGAGCGATTGCCGAGCAGCACCGAGGCCAGTGCCTAATTTCAAGTTGAATCGGATTTCATCCGTGTACGAACAGTCTTTCCAAGCCACTCCTTTCTTCTTCCCTACCTCCCTCCCTCCCTCCCTCCCTCCCTCCCATCCCTCCTCCTCCTCCTCCTCTTTCTCCTCCACAATAATTGTGTGAATTCATAGTTTCATCGTAGTTCACATCATACGACTACTTGTGAAGATAAGCCACGGCCTTACGACGTCCTGCCGACGACGCCATTTGTGAAGATAAGCCACGGCCTTACGACCACGGCATCATGCACTCAGTTTATGCAGTAGTATGGGGCAAGCCCGACTACTGTGCAGGTTCACTCTGGTTACTCTCAATCACTCGCACTCACACATGTGTGGTTCATATTATTAGCGGTTCCCTGCCTCTCCAGAAGTTCTGAGCAGGAGGGGCACAAGTATTCCTCTTCTCATCAGAGGAATATATAAATAGTAACGCCTCCACAACAATAGAGGGGAAACGGGGATATCATGAATACCATGACATACTCGTATTATATAGGAAAAGTTTATTGATGTACTCGTACGTATATATGGAAACGAGTCAACTTCGGTTGTGTATCGAGTTATTTACTGTTATTATTAACGATGAGTCCTCCGACGGCCGAATGCCCAGCCTCACCCCTCGAGAGTAACAAAACACAAGCCGAATGACTCGCTGTTAAACAAGCATAGATAGGCGTTGAGCCCTGGGCTTTTGGCTATCTAGTATATTGTGCTATATGACACAATCGAACATGTGATGCAATGGAGTATGTACACCTGGTATCTGACATCACATTATACGTACGGCGCAATTCACCAAAACGTATATTTTGTAATATCACAGAACAGTATAGAAAAAGAAAAGTATTATTTACAGCAGTGTACGAGTAGTGGAGACGCTACTTTGGGCTGGTGCCTGTGCGAGTAAAAACCCTCGTAGCACTGCTGCTGGATGTCCTGAGAGCAAGCAGTGGCCTGGGGTGCCATCTATCTCAAGCCTTAATTACTGGATGTTGCGGAGTGCCCCTCGTACATCGTTCGAGCAGCATGCTCGTTCAGCGTACTCTGGTTTGTGCTCCCCTCTTGCCAGACACGGCGGCGGGACCACTTGGCAAACAAAATACAACGTACCTTGCTGGCTGGCTGAACTACTATTAATACTGTAAGTCGACGGATCCCATCACGGATACGAAAAAGAATCCGAAAAAAACAATTATTACCTGATTTTATCGTGCTTTTCCTCGATCCCTACAACTATTAATAGCTTTCTTTGTTGTGACAGCCCCCCCCCCTATATATCACAGATTAGCCTGTCGAGGTCGAAGGTCTATCGTCGCACGAGCTGATTTTTATCAGGGTGTTGACGATTTGCAACGAGAAAAAGCAAATTGCGCCGCCTGCAGCCGTTTGAAAAAAATAAGAAACATCATAATTGCATTTGTTCCCTTTTTCCCACAGCGGCAGTACGAGCGAATCTTCAGCCTGAAAATTCCAGGGAAATATTTCAAACATCGCTTTCAAACATCGCTTTCCCATTGGCATACTTAGGTCTAAGATTTTTCACCAGCTCGATTGCTCGGTCCGCAGTACACACATGTTATAAGGATTACCCTGGGCTGGGTAATCGATCGATCTTTGACCCCTATAGCTCAGCAGGTAATACCCTCACATTTGGCGTCGTCGGCAGGACACGGGTTCGAATCTCACTTCGAACGTTTTCTTTTACAGAAACGCTTGCGCGTGCGTCCCTAAAAAAAACACGTCTCCCTGGTTCCCCAGGTATTGAAACGAAGCGGGTAGGTCAACGTACGGCCGTATACGGTACCGACGTCCCAAAATATCCCGCCGTTCAGAGGGGGGGAGAGTGTTATAAGGATTACCCTGGGCTGGGTAATCGATCGATCTTTTACCCCTATAGCTCAGCAGGTAATACCCTCACACACACTTGTGGAATTAAACACGCCAACCCGTTCCTTGGCCGTGCAATAACAATTTCATTAATCCGATTCCACTTGAAATTAAACACCGGCCTCGGGCGAGCGATTGCTGCTGCTCGGCCAGCCACTCCGTTCGGGATGCTGGCAGCCAACCCTGATTACTCCACACACAGTGCACCCCATTAGATATGGTTTGGACCATGACGATCGCCTCCTCGAGGGCTATCGACCTGTTGCGTGCGGTACGGGTGTAGTAGCAGTTTTGAAAGAAATTTGTCCGCGGGTGACCCTAGACTGACTCTCATGGGACAGACAGACAGACAGTTTTTTCTAATCGGTTCTAGAAACCACAAGTAACACTTGTGGAATTATGAATTTGAGACTGAGATTTTGGGGGAAACATAAGAATGCGACCTCTTTGTACTGAAAATAGTGTGTAACACACCTAGTCTTACATAAGAATTCCAGTCTGGCCAAAAATAAGAGATTCTTAGCATCTGTCGCGTACTGTAACTCCTCCTGTCTTCGGGGCGTTGGGCGGTTTTTGTTGGGTTTTTCAACTGCACCTACTATTGACACGTTTTTCGGAGACATAATACTTGAAACAACAGGAGAATGGTTTTACAACAAACATTTGTAACGCCCTCTTTAGTGCCCGTTTTAACGAAGAAGAAAAAAAAACAATTTGGAAAAAATTTTATTAAAATCCGCTTTTCATTGGTCAACACACGCGCCAGCACCAAAGATTAGGATCTTGGGGCATAATATTTGGTGCTGGTGCGTGTATTAGCAGGGCCCGAATTAACGAGTATAAAATAAATTCAATTTGGAAAAAATAAAATTCAAATTCGCTTTTCATTGGTCACCAGAAGGGCCCGAATTAACGAGTATAAAATAAATTCAATTTGGAAAAAATAAAATTCAAATTCGCTTTTCATTGGTCAACACACGCACCAGCACCAAAGATTAGGATCTTGGGGTCTAATCAATTTGAATTGGACGAAAAAACCAAGAAGGTCCCAGCCAGGACCTTTTTCTGTGTAGAATTCAAATCAAATTTGGGAGTTGGGCCGACTTGGACCGACATGTCCACGGTGGGTAAACGCCCCCGCTACAACCTGGCGATTTATTGATCGTATCGATGACCACGACCGAGGCGACAACGCGTGAACCACGACGCGAGGCCACCGGGACAACAGCCGCGCCCACGCCTACAGACCATAGCACATCGTACCCCGGCGGTGGCACCTCAAAACCGATCATGGCGGTCGCAATCCCAACTTTTCAACCAGCTCGATGTGCCAACCCGACTAAAAATCGAGTGATCGACGCAAAAACAGCAGGATACGCTCAAGACTTTGATAGCACCGTCGCTGTCCCTGTCTCGCCCGTGGCGTTCCAGGGATGCCAACGCCCACCCAAGAGATCCTGAGAGAGATAGCTTCCTAGCCTGGGCGGTCAAAAGCAAGAGTATGCTTGCGTCGGCGCGCACGCGCCGACGCATGCCTTCGCTCTTGTCTACTCTCGTCGAATTTTGTCACCTGGGCGTTGTGAGGCGTGCTGCGTTTTTTCGATTTCAGAAATATTTGAACGAGCAATTCACTATTCCCCATAGGACGCAAACCAGTTTTTTTTGCGAAATCACATCCAAATAGGATTTTATTTTCCAAACTGAATTTTCTGCTGTCTTCGTTAAGATGGGCCCTTACTACTGCGAACCTTACGACCAGGTTAATTCCAAGCAAGTTGTCCCCGAAGCGTGTAAACAGTAGTAGCTGTGAAAGGGTGATAACCAAGCAAGGCTGTTCTGGGGTCGGGTAAGGCAAGTAAGGTATAAAACGGTGACCGGATCCGACCCGTGAGAATTTGAAAACCTCCTGACCCAACCAAACTCGACAAAAACCCGGCCCGTGATAATTTCGAAATCATCCTGACCCGACCCGCCGGTTGGGGTCATGAACCGTGAAGAGAACTGATGGTTATTTCAAGTTATTTGGGACTTGAATGTTCAAGGGGGGGAAAAAGCGTCGAAACAATGTGACGGAATACACCATCGGTCACACGAAATAGTCCGGCCTGCTACGAAGGTATTGTAGAGGGCGTGCCCGAGTTACAGCAGTATAGTGCAAGGAAGGACGTCCCACACGCACGCCGCTGCGCACTTCCACTTTCCACTATTATTGCGCGGGAACACGCGTCTAGGTGCTCTTCGCGCCGCTCGACAAGACCCATGCCACCAGACGTCAAGGTTGCGTTTGCACATATAACGAAGAAACTAAAAATAAAAACGAAGCTGTGTGAGATACAAAAAAAATCCTCAAAACTCATCTTTCCAAAAGCTTGGTGCGATGATTCGACAAACTAAAGTACCAGGTAGTGGGAGTGTACCCACTGCGAACAGAGGCACCATTGCGTCCGTGAACATGACTTTTGAGGGGGGGGGGGGAAGCGGTGTACTCATGTCGTGCATGGCCGTAGTCGTATGACCATAAGGGGGGGGGGTATTGTTGTTCAGGAGCAGGCCAATTACAAAGAACAACACCTTTAACATTAATAGTGCGGGTAGCTTTCATTCCATGCCTGCCTGCGCAACCGCTTTGCGTGGAGTCAAACGAACACGCGTCGGCGCCACCTTCATAAACGATGACAACATGACCACGACTCGCTTGAAAAGCTAAAAAGAAAAAACCAACAAAGACAAAAACTAGAATACAGCAGCTCCCAACCAACCAACCGTAGTTCCTCTGCCGGTGGTATACTGCTGTATACCCCGTGCCAAAAAAACTCCGGAAAAACAAAATGAGGAGGGCGTGAGCGGTCAGGAGCCAAACTGCTCCTGCTCGGCGGCGTGCTTAGCAGCCGCCACCTGTTCCTGGAATACTTCCCGTAGACCCTCCATCTCCTGCGACAGGTCTTCGGTCGCCGCTGACAGAGCATCGACCGGAGTGTTGTCGCCGGCGGTTTGGACCTGTCACGACGTGCCCAGCATGGCGACAGAAAGGGAGGGAAGGGAAGGGAAGAGACAATGACGGCTTAGATCGCGCGATAAAGGGTAGATTTGTCCGTAGACGGTTTAACGCCCCCCCGCAGACAGAGAAATGGACAAAGCAGGGTTTATTGGTAAAGAGAATGTGGCATGTTGGTATCGGGAACTGGGATAGAGCAAGTCGGTGTCGGGATGAAAGGCTTCGTACGCAGTCCTTCAAGCAAGGCATCGAGCGTAGGTCAGCATCCCCACGCCGGGCACGAGCAAGCACGAGGTCCTGTGGCACGGGCAGACGTGAGGTAGTTGCTGGTTTGTCCATCCAAG
>MEHQ01001826.1:38464-58775 GCA_008828725.1 Saccharina japonica
CCAGGAATTTGTGCCTTCTTTTCTTTCTGCCTCCCMGGTACTCCGAGCTCACGGGACCACGAACTGCTGCGGCGAGCTGGCGCGACCTTGGTGAACAGGGGAGATCTGCGGCAAGGACGAGAATCAGCGAGTCCCGGACAACAGCACGGTATGTGTGGAGGTATAGGGATTGCCGACTGACGATAAGGTGCTATCTAACGATAGGTGAAGAAACGATGAGTGGGAACAGTGCCCGCGCTCCCGCAACGGGAGGCGGGCCGTTGTGCAAAAGCGAAAACGCAAAGGAAAAAAAAAAATAAACCCGTAAGGGTTGGGGTGGATACATGCATGCACATGTACGCACGAGAGCACGAGTAGAGGCGCGGCTGTATGGATGCGAGGGAGAGACGCCGGTTACTCGTACGAATATGTGTCGAGGCACATGCACGATGATGTAATGGTTGTTTGTTAACCAGGGCGTTTGCTCGCTTGATCTCGAGTGGTCGCCGACGTACAGGAAGCCGCGACTGAGAATGCACACATACGAGTACGTACGTCCGTACGATACACAATTTGCCTTGAAAGACGCCTGTGCACAGCTGGCTCGCTGTGAGTATGACCGATGGAATGGTTGCTTGTTAACCAGGGCGTTCGCACACATACGAGTATGTACGTTCGTATGATACACATTTGGCCTTTGAAGAGCGCCTGCGTACAGCCAGTTTTGGGTATATTCGCAATGTCTGAAACATCCGCACGTCGATGAACACGCACACAAAGAGAGCGAAGAAATGAGAGAAGAAAAACAATAAACAACAGCGATGACGAAAAACGCCAGTTTGGGGAGATATGTATATACATACCGTCTGTTTACAAGCGCTAGGCATGATACTCATGGAAACATCCCGGAGTATTGGCCGCTATCATGATCTTGAGTCGGTGTGCTGTGGAGGCAGACTGCTGGGCCCAGCAGCAGCCAGGCACCTACGGAGACTCGCTTACCCAGCCGGGGCGGCGAGCCGACGACAAGGAGTACTTCGCGGCGTGGCGCATCCTCGGCGTCCGTAAGGTGTGGGTCACCATCGGCGAGAAACCGGCGGTGTACAACTTGAAGCGGGCGGAGATGCAGGCCCTGCTGGGGGACGTGGCGCTGGCGTCGGACGAGACGACCACCCAACTGAACACCTTCACCGGGTTCCGCGTCGGAGCGTACATGGCCGAGGACGACACCACTCGGCTGGCCGCGACCATGTTTCTACCGGAGCAGATGGAGATCATGGTCGAGGCCATCCTGGCGGTCATGGGGAACGGGGTGTCGTCGGAGGACGGCGTGGACAGGCTCAGCATGCTGGAGGACGGACTCCGGCGGGGCCTCTCGGATCTGCGGATCCACTGCCGGAAGCACCGGCTCAAGGCCGTCCTGCCGGAGAACAAGGCGCTCATGGCCACCCTGGTCGACGCGGACATGAAAGAGTATTGCCAGCGCCTCTTCTCCGCAGCGGTGGCCGTTGCGAAGGGTCCACCCCCGGTCAATGAAAACATGCCGGGCGTGATATTCCCGACTTGGCCGGCGCTGTCAAACTACATTCGGGGGGGGGGGCTCCTGGGTGCCGCGACGTCTCCGAGGGCGGGAGCGGGTCGCGATCAGAAGCGCGACCGCCCGGCCCCGGGGGGGGACAGCGGTTTCGGCGACTGCTTCGCATGGGAGGAGCCGTTCCTTGGATCGTTCGGGAAGGCATCACGATGAAAGGTAGACGCCCGTGAACGGCGCACGGCAGCCCCTTTACCGGGAGAGGCGGTGCATTCGCGTAACCATGGGGCTTGGCAATTGCGTGCACTCCGCGTCATGGCACATAGGAATGCTGGGAGTTGCGGTAACAGTACGCGAAGAAAGACGGGGGCCTTGTTGGTATCCCACGCTTTTTTCCGCCCACCATCCAGCGTTTGACCGACGTTTCACATTAAATAAAAGTCGCTTCCGCCCTGAAGCGGTAACGAAAAAAAAAAACGCTTACGATTACGATTACTTTCGATTTCCAAAACTCGCATGTGGAAGCAACCACTTAATTCACCTTTGGGTGCCTATGATGTGTTCTCATCAAAAACACAAACATCATGACCGTCTCGTTGAGTGCGCGTCCGCCCGTAATTTCCTTATCTCTCAATGTCGGTGAGCGAACGACGCATTGATCAAAAAGGTGCATTTCGCGCACGTTGTTATCCAAAACGGACCCCTGGCCATACGACTACGGCCATGCATGAATATCGAGTACACCCTCCGCTCCCCCCACGCCCTACTTGCCTTGATGTGGATCTTGTTCTCCAAGGGGTGGGGCTGCATGTAGCCGGCGAATCGAACCTGCTTGTCGGCAAGCAGCTGCCTGTAGTCAGGGGCGGACACGCGAAAAGGAACGACGAGAGGCAGAGGCATCAACCATTTGCGCAGAGAAAACAACGGAACACCCCTGATAAGTGACAGTGGCTCAAAACAGCGAGTCTGGGGCATTCCATTACTTATACCAGGGCGTCCACCGTCACCATACTCTATACGTAGCTACCTACAGCAACGACCGACCACAACCCTGCTTCGTCGACCCCAGTTTTTTGCCATATGTCCCACCATCAAGCCTATGGACGGATAAGGACGATCAATCACAGCAGTAGTGGCACGAGCGGTCGCGCCATCAAGGCTGTGCACGGATAAGGACAGCAGTTAAACGAACGGTACGTGCCTCGCCCCTAGTCTGTCTTCTTCAAAACCCCCCTCTCTTATTAATGGCTTACATTCGCAGGAGGTTGCCGAGGGTGTGGTCCTCCTTGATTATCTCGAAGGTTCCGGCGTGCGGGATTTTTGTGTCCGGGGTGTAGGCGAGCCTGCGTGTGGGCAGAGTGGTGTACACAAAAACAGAGCAGGTATCGCGCAACAGGTGTTTAGCTTTGACTCGTGTTTCGCAAGAGCGGGACTTTGCGCTATTCATAGTACGAGTAGAGGCTCGTAGGGAGCGTTAAAGTGGCATACACGCATGATCCTAGGCTAACGTAATTTGTGATTTGACTACTGCATAATACCCGGTATCTGGTTATCCAATCCACTGCTGCTGTAGTGTACCGTACAGCAGAGCACTGTTGTTTGTTTCTCAGGGTGAAAGTCGCCAAAAGAGATGAAAACTACAGTAACCGGGCTGCGTTTCGTCTTGTTACAGCGAAAGGCCGTGATCGCGCCCTCGTTTGTCACTTAACACATCTAGAGGCTAGGGGGGGGGGGCGTACTCATTTGTTGCTTGCCTTAGTCATTTGACCATTGGGGGCGATTATGGTAGCAAGAGCTTGGGTAGTAGCGACAAGTATCTGATGGGGGCTGTGTATTGATCCCCTTGTGTCCCGCCCGTTCTACGGACGGTAGTGTGGGCGCCGACTGCAAGCTGTCGTCAAGCCAAACGTACGCTAGCGTCTCTTCGAAGTTTCGACGGCGAAAACAACCCACTACAGAAACTCAGCGGCATAGACTACCAGGAGGAACCTCGCACTGCCGGTGTGATCGTAGAATGATATGCGTTTGTTCGCGTGTTGCGCGTCTCGCAGCACAAGCAGGGTCGTAAGGGTTAGCTTTGTTGGTGTCCAGATGTGTTGACGGTACGAGTACAACTACTGCGATGTGAGGTATTAAGTACGGCTGTAGACGAGGCAAACAAAGCTGCTCGTATGCATCATACTGCTGACGCTATTTGGTCAACTCTCGGCACACGGGCAAGCTCCAATCTTGTTCTGCGAAAAGCTGAGTTTAGCTCGCAGGGGATTCTTGCACAAGAGGTGAGGGGAGAGGGGTATACAGCAGCAGCAGCAGCACGGGCTTCACGTAAGGCACGGCCCGCATTTCAAAGCAACGAGATGCCGGCAACTGGCTGTCGGCTTGGGAAAAACAGAGACTGGCCACTCACTTTTTCTCATCGTCGTTCAGTCGCCATGACTCCGACCTGCGGAAGAGATAGTCGCAACGATACGTGGGAAACGGGTGGGCTGTAAGGAAAGGGGCGGGATCAGCAGTAGTATGGGGTTGGACGCAGTGGAAGTGAAGCTTGCAGCTGTGCAACCTACTGCTACATACACTCTTGCCAAATCCAAAAACAAAATTCAGCCCACAGGGCAAGTGTCATCATCGTTTTTTCTGTCTTATCTTGCTTATCTCAGCAATTTTTCCTCGTACAACGAGAGACATACCTTTCCGGAGCGTTCATCGTCCACGCTCAGCGACCAACTAATTACACCTGGGTTTATTTCCAAGCAGTTGGTAGGACAGAGCACCTAGGTACTCTACACTGCAAGGCGCAAGGTGGGGCCGCGCAACGATAGGTCTCGGAGAACTTGGGTAAGAAAACGTCCCGGTACAATAACGCCTCACCAAAAGTTGGAAACGTACCTTTCGAGCGCCAGACTTTAAGCTTCAAGCACACTCCACAGAACAGTACTCGAATCACCATGTTCTCTCCACCACAGCCCATGATGCGAGAGTACTGCGAGCGCGATGAGCACGGGACGGGCCCCGTTTTGGATGAAGACGAGGGAGAGGAGGTACGGAGACGACGACATGAGTTATTTTGAGGCGTGAAATCGCATTTCTTGAGACAGCGCTTGATCTCGCGCCTCCCGTCGGGCGACGCGTGTAGCAGTACTCCGTTTCTCGCCAGTAGGGCTACGACTCCGTTGTTGCTGGCCAGCAGCGTTCCTTGTCGCTGTGTGCCCAACGCTTTGTGCTTCAGAACCCACCGTATATATTTGGCCACCGCTAGCCGGGAGATATATGTATAGAAGTAGGAGATGGGCCGTGCTGCCTGCCTCTTTGAGTCCGCATATGAAAGGCTGACAAAGGCAGGACCACCAGCAAGCAGCAAGCAGCCTGCAGGTACATAGACGACTGCTCGTATAGACGTACGTACTCGTAGATAATAATAATTCTAAGTCAATGAAGTAGCATCGCCGTCTACGCTGCACTGGGGTCTACAGCAAGCAGTACTCTGTAGTATTAATAGTAGATCACATGTTATGCATCGGGCCGACGATGGGTCTATTAGGCAGCACCCGACTTCTCGTTTGATGATATTCAGGGTGTACAGCGTTCAATACCAGCCGTGCAATGGGAAAACAAAAAAAAATGGTGTACAGCGTTCAATACCAGCCGTGCAATGGGAAAACAAAAAATGGACCTGGTCCTGCCTGGTCGTTGAACTTCGTGCGTGTTCGGTGATGCGAAAGTTTTCATTATTTTTATTATTTTGGTAACCCCCTGGCACTTGGCAACGCATGCATGTACGTACGTAGCCGATGGTGGTCAACATCGGAGCGGCACCGGGAAGCGAAGATGCAGCGACGCCGAAACAAAGCGGTGTGCGCTCAGACAGCACAGCAGCAGCAGCTAACAGTGATTGCCGCTCGCTCTGCTCCACGTATCATAATAGTTCGCCAAGATGCCAAACCTCCTCCTACGACCCGTCCCAGCGACTGCGGCTATGCACGACGTGAGTGATCACCCGCCCCTTGCCGAGATGAACGCGTCTGCCATCACTACTTACTACTCGCGTGATCGGTGGCGGCAAATACTGCTACGAGTATGCTGGTCTTCTGGAAGTTCCACACACGGGCCTCGGGCACACGCCGGCAATATCACACCTCGGATAAAAATAGCACTTTGATACTTGAATGAGGCACGAGGTACCATAAACAGCCGTAACAGCAGCGTCGGACCGTGTTCTGTAGAGGACGATAAGGACTTACGGAAGTATATACCTGGTACGTATTTTCCAGGTCACTGAAGATGTGTGTGGCATGACCGGGAGCTTGTCTTGCTGCGTATGCGCAGGTAGCCAACCGTAGGCACCAATGACCAGTGACCCAACTTCGTATTTTCCATGTCACCGAATATGTGTGTGGCTTGATCGGGAGCTGCCTTCCTGCGCATGCGCGCGTAGCCAACCGTAGCCACCGATGACCCCAGTGACCCGACCTACTAGCACCCAGGGGAGTCACCCGCCAATGTTGAATGTTAATTGGCGAGGAAAGTAGAAAGCGCGCGAACATTACCTGACCCTACCTCCTCTTTTCTCGCTCATACATACAACAGTCAGTGTTTTTTTTTTCGCGAACCGACCGGATTTACAGAGAGCGGGCTTCGCAGCTCTCGCACACCACCAATGTGATCTAGTGGGCGAACGAGCGCCACAGGGGACGGACGGCTTGCTTCACGCGAGGCGGGCGACGGGGCTCACTGGAACTATCACTATTGTCCAATTTCCCGTCAGTTGTCGGTAGCCCAGTGAAGTTTGTCCGACCAAAAGTACCGGTTCTCGGTACACAGCACCGGAACCTCTCCTCTTCCTTTCTTCGCTCTTTATTTTCGCATTCGTGTACGTACTCGTAGCCAGTGTGCGGAGTGTTTGCGTGTTTCTCTGTGCGACGATGCGCGAGTGATCTGCCTGCCTAGCCTACAGCAGTAGTTTTCCTACGCAGTACGGGCAGTTGCACGGTTCTGGCATACAACCCTACGGAGGTACACGGTAAGTATGCTCCATCCACAACCAAGGTTGGGCTCTTCCTACACGCGCAGCCCCCCCCCAGTCCGGAGTGTTCGACGCCTCCAAGCGGGTTTCCGTCCAGATCGAGCTTCTTGAGCGCCTGAAACTTCGCGAGATCCTTGGGTATCTTGCCTTCAAGTTTGTTATGCTTAACCCATTCAGAACTGAGAAAATGGTCCCACACTAATTCCAAATAGTTTGTCCCCAAATACGCATTTCCAGTTCTTAAGGGGTTAAGATTGAGGAACTCTATCGTGCGGGCAACAAACTTGAAAGCGGCATTTCAAGGGAGTTTGCGAAGCTTTAGCCAATTAAGAAGCTCAATCTGAATGGAAACCCGTTTGGAAGCGTGACACACCCGGGGCTTTTGTTTGAAGGGCGGCATTCCAAGCGAGTTTGCGAAGCTTCGAAAGTCGCAAAACAGAATCTTAATCTAATGAAAATCCGCTTGGAGGCATCATACCCATATGCCCCCCCGAGCTGGGGGGGCTGAACGCTCTGGGATACATCAATCATGCTTGAGGGCCATACTTAGCGTATACCTGGTACCTCCTTAGGGTGAAGCAAGAACCGTTTGGGCCCTTCCAAAGCGTTCAGCCGCCCCAACTCTGGGGGCATGACGCCTCCAAGCGAGTTTCCGTTCAAGTTTGCCTTTTTGAAGGCCTGAAGCTTCGCGAGCTCGTTCGGTATGCCCCCTTCAAGTTTGTTACCCACGTGATTGAGAAGCTCAATCCCGTGGGCAACAAACTTGAAGGCGGCATACCAAACGAGCTCACGAAGCTTCAGGCGTTCAAGAAGCTCATTCTGAATGGAAACCCGCTTGGAGGCGTCACGCCCCCCGAGCTGGGTTGGCCGAACGCTTTCAAAGCGCTCAACTTGGTTGGAGCATACATAAAAGTGTACCTCCTAAAGGGCCATGCGAGAGGCGTTTGAGCTCTTCCAAAGCGTTCTGCTCCCCCAACTCGGGGGGTGTGACGCCTCCAAGCGGGTTTCCGTTTATGCCGAGCCTCTTGGGGCGCCTGAAGCTTCGCGGGCTCCTTGGGGATGACGCCTTCAAGTTTGTTACCCACATGATTGAGGAGCTCAACCCCGTGGGCAACAAACTTGATGGCGGCATTCCAAAGGAGCTCGCGAAGCTTCAGGCGCCCCAAAATCTCAAATCTAAATGGAAACCCGCTTGGAGGCGTCACGCCCCCTGAGCTGGGTTGGCCGAACGCTTTCAAAGCGCTCAACTTGGTTGGAGCATACATAAAAGTGTACCTCCTAAAGGGCCATGCGAGAGGCGTTTGAGCTCTTCCAAAGCGTTCTGCTCCCCCAACTCGGGGGGTGTGACGCCTCCAAGCGGGTTTCCGTTTTTACCGAGCTTCTTGGGGCGCCTGAAGCTTCGCGGGCTCCTTGGGGATGACGCCTTCAAGTTTGTTACCCACATGATTGAGGAGCTCAACCCCGTGGGCAACAAACTTGATGGCGGCATTCCAAAGGAGCTCGCGAAGCTTCAGGCGCCCCAAAATCTCAAATCTACATGGAAACCCGCTTGGAGGCGTCACGCCCCCCGAGCTGGGTTGGCCGAATGCTTTCAAAGCGCTCAACTTGGTTGGAGCATACATAAAAGTGTACCTCCTAAAGGGCCATGCGAGAGGCGTTTGAGCTCTTCCAAAGCGTTCTGCTCCCCCAACTCGGGGGGTGTGACGCCTCCAAGCGGGTTTCCGTTTATACCGAGCCTCTTGGGGCGCCTGAAGCTTCGCGGGCTCCTTGGGGATGACGCCTTCAAGTTTGTTACCCACATGATTGAGGAGCTCAACCCCGTGGGCAACAAACTTGATGGCGGCATTCCAAAGGAGCTCGCGAAGCTTCAGGCGCCCCAAAATCTCAAATCTAAATGGAAACCCGCTTGGAGGCGTCATACCCTCCGAGCGCAAGGGGGCTGAACGCCTAAGAAGAGCTCTACCTTGGTTGGTGGAGCACTTACATACCGTGTTGTACCTGCTTGGGGTCATGCGAGAACCGTGTCACTGCCCGTACTGCGTTGGCGATTTCCGGCCTCGTGTGAGACCCCAAAGAGGTAAATAAAACCTATCCCACTATGTCCCGAAATACAGGAACAATATGTATATGAATAGTGAATCCAAGCGGTTCTTATATGTTGGGACAGGGTGGTATAATATCGTACTGACTATTGTGGTAGTTTCGGCGTCCGTCAAAAAACAACCTGAAGGGAAGTTCGCTGTCTTGTATAGGAGTTGAATTAAAGTGGAAGGCATTTTTGAGTGAAGTGAAAGTGCTTGTGTCTTCTCCTATCATTTTTGCCCGTTGAGTTTCGCGCCCAGCATCCCATTATGGCCCCACGATTCTGTTTTCCCTCCTCTGCACGTTTCAGGTGATTCTGCGCAACGCGGAGGTGACGCTCGCTTTCACTCCGGACAGCCCGGAGGGGGTGGGCAGTCTGACGGTGACTACCACGTGAGACCCGCCCTTTCTTTTTTTCTTGTATTCTCTCTTTTGCACGTCCTTGTTTAGTATTTTCTGCACTGCTTCCGGTCCCGGGCGGTTCCTTTGCTTGTTAAATGTACCCTTTGCGCACTGCAACATATCATATGCATTCGTGTGGTATGTAGACGGTATGTACCTGGCATGTTGTGGAGATTATGCACGTACGGTATATGAAGGATGTTATGAACGTATTGCTACCCTGAGGAGGTTAGGTACGGAGCTACAAATGCGGTATGGGACAAGCCCGACTACCGTGCAGGTTGAGACGAGACGCAACTCAGTTACTCACAGTTTTGATGTTCGATGTCTTATTTTATTATCACGCTGTCCTGTGCCGAAAGACTTCTGAGCACAGAGGGGCGGCAAACTATTATTTGCCGATGCGTATTTCATCAGAAACACGCCACCTCAACAATAGAGGGGAAACGGGGATACCATGAATACCATGACAATGTCTTTATGTATACATATCATATAATATGTACCAGGTACCAGGTATAAAAAATACGAATTATTGTTCCATTTGCCATCCAACAATGTGCACCTTGAGGGCCAATAACCAAAAACACGATGAAATACCAAATTTTTCCAGACCATCAAAAAGCAAAAGCGCGAAAATATGTTTCGAACGACAAAAAGCTACACGAAAACTAGATGCACCTCCCTGTTTTCCTTCTCCTTACTCCTTACCCTCCAGCCGCAATCGCCAAGTCCCCCTCCCCCAATCACTTCCGAAGAGGCACGTATACATGTATTGATCGATTTTTCTTTTTGTGCTCGTGCTTCGTCTCGGCCCCCTTTTACCGAACGAAACCCCCATCACCGAAACAAATTGCGCAGGCGAGTAGTGTGGCTGAGCAGCGAGGATGATTCGAAGGCCTTCGACTTCGACGTGCCGTACATCTGCCTCCACGCCATATCGAAGGACCCGGCCACCTTTCCCACGCCGTGCATCTACTGCCAGGTACGGTAAAAGCCGCCGAGAACAAGGACGCAGGCGTAGGCAAACCCCCCCCCAAAAAACAGAGGTATACAGCAGTAGGTTATCCCCTTTTAACCCTTTCAGAACTGCAAAACTTATTTATCCCACACTAATTCCAAGTAGTTTGTCTCCAAAAATCGTTGGGACCGGTTCTTAACCCATTCAGAACTAAAAAAAAATGCCCCACACTAATTCCAAGTAGTTTGTCCCCCAAATACGTGGGACCAGTTCTTAACCCATTCAGAACTGAAAAAAATGCCCCACACTAATTCCAAGTAGTTTGTCCCCCAAATACGTGGGACCAGTTCTTAACCCATTCAGAACTGAAAAAAAATGCCCCACACTAATTCCAAGTAGTTTGTCCCCCAAATACGTGGGACCAGTTCCTAGGGGGGTTAAGGGGTTATAACCCTTTCAGAACTGCAGTCCCGTTTTGGGGACAATCCACTCTAATTCTAAGTAATTTGTCCCCAAAACGGGACTCCAGTTCTATAAGGGTTTTAAGGCAAAATACGTTATAGTGCGTTCGGGGTCGGAGGACGTCCCTTTATGTACCGACGCCCCTTTTATCAGAATTGGTTTATACCGGTACCCTATAATCAGTAGCGGGGCTAAAACGGTGCGCAGAATTTTGAGGTCCCTTATGTTTCGTTTCCCCTTCTCGCGGGGGCTTAACCCACTCAGGACTGAAAAAAATACCCCACACTAATTCCAAGTAGTTTGTCCCCAAAGATGTGGGACCAGTTCTTAAGGGGTTAAAAAGGGCTACCTACTCGTACTAAATTTTGGTTTTTTAATTTTTGTATTTTACCTGTTCGTTATATTCGCCGATGACTACGTATTAATGTATATATTTTTCTCTTCTTTTGGTTTCCTTGATCACCCCCCCCCCCAAACAGCTCGCCGTGGAGGAAGAAGACGTCTTGAAGGAGGCGTTTTTTGCTCCGGCGGACGGGGAAGGGGCGACCCTGCAGGCGCTCTTTGAGGCACTCTCCACGGCGGCGGAATTGAATCCCGAACCGACACAAGAAGGGGGGGAAATGGAAATGCAGGGGGCGGGGGCGGGGGATCTCGTGTTCGACACCGGAAGGTACTATAAATGGTCACAAAACGTTGGAAAGATTGCGCTGATCCCCACTTTATGATCTGTAGATCTTTCTGGGCAAAATGTCTTCCTGATCTGTATGATCTAGCTCACGTTGCCGAGTGAGAGCCGTATATAATTTGTTTGATCTGTATACGTCACACGTGTTTTTTGGGTTGGATCTGTACTGTACAGATCCTTCACTGCGTCTCTTAACGGAAGAGTAGGACCTACTGCTGTAGATGATCTAGCTCGTGATCTGTCGCGGCTTAGGATCCAGATTATGTATGTCGTGATCTGTCACAGATTAGGATCTAGATTATTATAATAGATCCGTGATTTGTACGGTAATCTAGATCGTGATTTGTACGATAATCTAGATCGTGATTTGTACGGTAATCTACAGTAGATCGTGATTTGTACGGTAATCTAGATCGTGTTTTGTACGATTATCTAGATCGTGATTTGTACGGTAATCTAGATCGTGATTTGCACGAATATCTAGATCGTGATTTGTACCATTATCTAGATCGTGATGCTGTCCGATATTTGGAAGATGCGGGCGGGTGTCGTCTCAAGAATCACTGGTGACGTTGGCCCGAGGTGTACTTGAAGTCGGTTGAGGCTCTTGCGTATACAAACTGCTTAACATATTATTTTGTTCGAGCCCAAACCCTTAACCCCGCCCGCCCGGGAAAATTCTCCGGAAAATTCTCGGAATGAAGATGTAGTGAGGAAAAAGTGTGGGCTATGTATATAATATCATGTCAAACGATTTTCTAGAAGCTGGACCAAAATCGTGAACACTCCTGGGTCGATCCGTGGGTGGCATCGATCGCCGGAGCGTCAGCGTTTGGCACGGTAGGTATCCACAGTTGTACGCGTGTATGGCTGCGGGTTGCATGCCTTTTTCATGTGACAGCAGTAGTACCTGGGGAAAATTATGATGGAATTATTACATTCGTGTTTTATGATACGTATGTACGTGTTTGTGTGCCATAGGGGGGTGTATACATCTTTGCCGCTTTTCTCTTCCGACCGAACCTGGGAACAGGCCTAAATAAAGGGCTGCCACTTTGATACGGTTTCCAAGTTTTTATACGAGTAGGGTTGCTGCGAAATGCTGGCCTCCCTTATCTTTCTCCTCCCCTCCCCTCCTCTCCTCTTCTGTCTCTCCCGCGCCCTGCCCTCCTGCCTGTCATATGCTCACTAACTAGTGACCCCGCGCGCGCGCGCTCACCGTGCCCATCCCAGTGCCCTAACCGCTGAGCAGGAAAGAGTTCTGGCGCACCTAGACTCCGTCTTTGTGGTACCGGAAGGGATGCAAGCTGAGAACGGTCAGTGCTGTTAGCACCGCGTTTTTTTTCTTTGTTGTTTTCAAGTGTTTTTTTTTTCGTCGCCTGTGGCGCAAAAAAAAAAACTTGAATCCGCACCAATTTTTTCTCGTCTTTGGCGAGAAACCTGTTGCACACAATTCTAATTATTACGTGTTTGCGCAAAAGCTGCAAACACGCCTTCAGCGCGTGCTCCCCGCATGTGCTTCATTACGTGTTGCGCAAAGCTGCAAACACGCCTTGGTGCGCGTGCTTCCCGCATATGCTTCATTTCGCGACAAAGGTTGCTCTGGTGCAACAGTGCAACACCTAAAAGGAGGCTCTGGTACATATATATATGACACTCAGATTGCAAAGATGAGTTTCGACGAAATCCTCGATCCCACAGCTGTGTTTATTTTAATTTTATAAACATACGTAATCGAAGTATCACAAATGAGCTTTGGACGAAATCCTCGATCTGATCTCAGCTGTTTTTTTTTTTTTTTTCAAATATACTGTGGCGAGGCTGCGTTCGTATCATACTCGTGTGTAGGCGGAAGGTGTTGCCGAACACCACGGCTGCGTGGCTCATCGCTTGGAATGCATCCCCGGTGTCGCGTTCGACGGGCCAGGCACAAGGGACAGCATGACGCATGCGAGGTTGTGCGTGCGGCGCTACACTAAGTCAAGCCAGGCTGCGCACCGGTTGGCGGAGTGCCTGGTATTTATGGAAAATGGCGGTGCTCAATGTGACTCAGGACGTAAGAAACGAGATGGTGGTCGACCCACTCCTGTTTGGAGCGGTTGGTTCACCTGAAGCCGGCGATCCGAATGCATGAGGCTGAACTCGCAAAGGGCTTCCAGGACGACGTATCAGCCCATTCTCTCGGAGGTGGGCTGGGCTGCCATCGAGCTTTTGCTGCCTTTTCTTGAGCTATTCATGGTCTAGCGATTACTCGATGGCAGCCCAGCCCACCTCCGAGAGAATGGGCTGATACGTCGTCCTGGAAGCCCTTTGCGAGTTCAGCCTCATGCATTTGGATCGCCGGCTTCGGGTAAACCAACCGCTCCGAACAGGAATGGGTCGACCAACCATCTCGTCTCTTACGTCCTGAGTCACCTTGAGTACAGCCATTTTCCAGAAATACCAGGCACTCCGCCAACCGGTGCGCAGCCTGGGTTTTGACTTGGTGTAGCGCCGCACGCACAACCTCGCATGCGCCATGCTGTCCCTTGCGCCTGGCCCGTCGAACGCGACACCGGTGATGCATTGCAAGCGGTGAGCCACGCAGCCGTGGTGCTCGGCTCGGCAACACCCTTCCGCCTCCATCTGGCGACCGGCCTTCACCATGGCCGGCTAGAAGTCGGTGACGAGGGCCACGACGCGCCCCTCAAGCTTGTGCTTCACCACGACCTGGGCTATGGCTGCGGCGGCTAGATACCCTCCCCCTTCGCGCCAACCCCCACTATATAGCTTCGAACAGTCAAGCGAGAGGGTCCTCAAAACCCACCCACTACTGTCGATGAGGCTGATGGTGAAGGAGTGGTAAGAATCGTTGGCGCAAGACGTCCACCCGTCTGACGCGAAGCTGAAGTGCAACCCCCGCGATCAGCGAATAATTTGTCGCTACGTAGCAGCACGGCGCTGGCTGACCTCTTCCCATGCCCCGCACGATGCCGCGCCTGGAAGGAACGGTCCGGGACCTGCTCAAAAAGTGCGCATCATATTCTTGAAATCTCGGGGGTTCACGATCTGCAGGGACGCGCATTCGGGAAGGGAACTCGAAGTAAATGAGCGATGGGCTCTGTCTAAAACGGCTACGGGCTCGTACAGCTCGAAACAAATTGCAGCGCATTCGCCAGTCATGATTAATGTAGAATGTTACACATATTTCTAACCTACAGGTGGACTAAGAAAACGGCAGCAGATGATGCCTCCGGTTCTGCGCGTACGATAAAACGTGCCCCATTAGACTATGCACTATTTGTTCCTCAATCGGGAACCGTATACTAGGAATCAAGTAGCATTGGAAAGGTGCGTACAGCAAGCAGTACACATGACCTACCGATACGATTTTGTGCGGACAACCATAAAACGTACCGTATGTATCGTTTACCGTGTACTCATCACGCAGCCGTCTGGAAACGAGAAGGAAGCAGAAAGTACCGGATATTGCCAACGCTTTTTGTGCTGACGAAAAAATGTGCAAAGTACACCGTTACATACTCGTTATACAGCAGTCTGGAAACCATAGGGAAGAAGAAAACAGCAATGTATTGTATACCTGGTACACAACGGTTCTTATGTATATGTCCAGAGTGATAGCACACATCAGCACACAGAGCATTTGTACCCTTCGTCTTTTAAAACCTCTCTTGTGTTCTTTTCGCTTGGTCTCGAGGTGTTGCTTCAGGTGCGTCGGAGACGTGTACATAATCTCTGCGTTGTCAATGTCCCCGTTAGCCTCGCCAATACGGCAAACAGCGATGTTGACTATTAATAGTGCCTCCTTAGCTAGCTACACCATGAAGAACTTTCTCACCCAGTGCTGGGATTTGGGGGGCTTGGGAAGCCGGGCGCTACTTCTCTACGCAGTAGCGAAACCGCTCGCTGCCTTTTCGCGCGCACTTGGTCGTGGAGGAGCGCTCGGAACGGCCACGTGCTGGACGGACGCTCCAACACTGCCTTTTGGTCTGTTGACAGGCCACAGTCTCAGCGCTGCCGGCACCTTCGGCCCTGCCATCGGCACCGGCACACAGTCGATGGGTTGATGCGCCATGAAGTTGCAGAAACCCTCTCTGTGTGCTCGCAAGCGTGGTAGTACTACTTGGAGGAGACGCCGGGAAATACGTACCCGGTACCAAACAAACCTTCCTACAAGCAAGGAAACCCAGATGCGAAAAATTAGTGTATATTTGGCACCTTTGGTCATAATACTACGGCCATGCATGAAAATGAAGTACACCCTCCCCGGGTCGGGAGGTATGACGCCTTCAAGCGGGTTTCTTGACAGATTTGAGCTTCTTGAGCGCCTGAAGCTTCGCGAGCTCCTTAGGTATGCCTCCTTTAAGCGTGTTGCCCACGATATTGAGGAGCTCAATCGTGTGGGCAACACACTTGAAGGCGCCATACCAAAGGAGTTCGCGAAGTTTCAGGCGACCAAGAAGCTCAATCTGAATGGAAACCCGTTTGGAGGCGTCATACCCCCCGAGCCTCGGGGGGGGTGAACGTCTTGGAAGAGCTTAACCTTGGTTGTAGCCTGCATATAGTGTACCTCCTTAGGGTCATGCGAGAACCGTGCATCAGCCTGTACTGTGTTAGCGATATCCGGCCTCGTCTTATTGTCAATCCATACCAGACTATCAAAAGCTCGCCACTATTTCGCGGAATTTCGAGTCTCATCACTTACGCGCCTGAGGTCCAACGACAGAAAAGCGTGGAGTCAAGTACACATTAATTATGCTCCAACCAAGGTTAAGCTCTTCCAAAGCTTTTAGCCACCCCGCCCGCTCGGGAGATATGACGCCTCCAAGCGGGTTTCTTGTCAGGTGGAGCTTCTTGAGCGCCTGAAGTTTCGCGTGCTCCTTGGGGATGACGCCTCCAAGTGTGTTGCCCACGATATTGAGGAGCTCAATCGTGTGGGCAACGCACTTGAAGGCGCCATACCAAAGGAGCTCGCGAACTTGAGGCGATAAAGAGGTTCCACCTGATTGGAAGCCCGCCTGGGAGCGTCACACACTCGGGACTGCGGGGGGTGAACTTTTTGGAAGATCCTTAACCGTGTCGTAGCACACACAAAGTGTACCTCCTTAGGGTCATGCGAAAATGGTGCAATCGTCCGTACTGTGATGGCGATATCCGGCCTCGTCTTATTCGCAATCCATACCAGAATAGGTGCCCCACCATTTCGCGGTGATTCGAGTCCACCACAGGGTCCTAAACACTGATTCCCCTAAGCCTGAAGCCGAACGACGGGGAAGCGTGGACGGAGGTACACGGTAAGTATGCTCCAACCAAGGGTAAGCTCTTCCAAAGCTTTTAGCCACCCCCCCCGATGCAGCTCACCCTCCATGCGACTCGCCCAATACCTCACGGCGCTTCGCGCTTGGTGCAAGCAATGTCTGCCTGGTTGGTGAAACCCCAACGTGCTCCGTCCCGGCATTGTAGGGATGCGAGGGTCTATGGTCATATGACTACGGCCGTGCACGACATGAGTACACCCCCCCCCCGCTCGGGAGGTATGACGCCCCCAAGCGGGTTTCTTGACAGATTTGAGCTTGTTTAGGACCTGAAGCTTTGCGAGCTCTTTAGGTATGCCTCCTTTAAGCGTGTTGCCCACGATATTGAGGACCTCAATCGTGTGGGCAACGCACTTGAAGGCGCCATACCAAAGGAGCTCGCGAGCTTCAGGCGATTAACGAGCCCCGTCTGATTGGAAACCCGCTTGGAGGCGTCACACACCCCGAGCCTCGGGGAGGGTGAACGCTTTAGAAGAACTAAACCTTGGTTGGAACATACATAAGAGTGTACCTCCTTAGAGGGTCATGCGAGAACCGTGCATCAGCCCGTACTCTGTGTTAGCAATTTCAGGCCTCGTCGTATCGGCAATCCATACCAGACTAGGTGCCCCACCATTTCGCGGGATTCCGAGTCCACCACAGGGTCCTCATTACTCGCGCCTGAGACCCAACGACGGAGAAACGTGGGAGGAGGTACACAGTTGATATGCTCCAACCAAGGTGGAGTTGTTCTAAGGCGCCCACCTCGCCTCCGCTCGGGACATACGACGCCTCCAAGCGGGTTTCTTGTCAGGAGGAGCATCTTGAACGCCTGAAGCTTCGCGAGCCCCTTGGCGTGCTCCCTTTTAGCGTGTTACCCACGATATTGAGGAGCTCAATCGGGTGGGCAACACACTTGAAGGCGACATGCCAGAGGAGCTCGCGAATCTTCAGCCAATTATGAATCTCAATCTGAATGGAAACCCGTCTGGAGGCGTCATACCCCCCGAGCCTCGGGGGGGGGGTGAACGTTTTGGAAGAGCTTAACCTTTGGTTGGAGCATATACAGTAGTGTACGTCCTTGGGGTCATGCGAGACCCGTGCACCAGCCCGTACTCTGTGTTGGCAATTCCAGACCTCGTTGTATCCGCAATCCATACCAGACCAGCTCCCTGCCATTTCACGGGATTTCGAGTTCACGACAGGGTCCTCCTCATCACTGACGCGCCTGAGGTCTAACGATGAAGAAGCGTGGGAAGAGGTACACAGTAAGTATGTTCCAACCAAGGTTGAGCTGTTCTAAAACGTTCACCTCCTCCCCGCTCGGGAGGTATGACGCCTCCAAGCGGGTTTCTTGTCAGGTGGGGCTTCTTGATCGCCTGAAGTTTCGCGAGTTCCTTGGGGATGCCGCCTGTAAGTCAGTTGCACCCAAGATTGAGGAGCTCAATCGTGTGAGCAAAAGACTTGGAGGCGCTATACCAAAGGAGCTCGCGAGCTTCAGGCGATGAACAGGCCCCATCTGATGGAAAACCCGCTTGGGAGCGTTACACACCCGGGGCTTCGGGGGTGAACGCTTAGGAAGATCCTAACCCTGGTCGTAGCACAAAGTGTACCTCCTTAGGGTCATGCGAGAATGGTACAATCGTCCGTACTGTGATGGCGCTATCCAGCCCCGTCTTATTCGCACTTCATACCAGACTAGGTGCCCCACCATTTCGCGGGATTTCGAGTCCACCACAGGGTCCTCATCACTCACGCGCCTGAAGCCGAACAACGGGGAAGCGTGGAAGGAGGTACACGATAAGTATGCTCCAACCAAGGTTAAGCTCTTCCAAAGCTTTTAGCCACCCCCCCGCTCGGGAGGTATGACGCCTCCAAGGGGGTTTCTTGTCAGGTGGAGCTTCGCGAGCGCCTGAAGCTTCGCGAGCCCCTTTGCGTGCCTCCTTCAAGCGTGTTTCCCACGATATTGAGGAGCTCAATCGTGTGGGCAACACACTTGAAGGCTCCATACCAAAGGAATTCGGGAAGCTTGAGCCAATTAAGAAACTCAATCTGATTGGAAACCCGTTTGGAGGCGTCATACCTCCGAGCCTCGGGGTGGGGTGAATGTTTTGGAAGAGCTTAACCTTGGTTGTAGCCTGCATATAGTGTACCTCCTTAGGGTCATGCGAGAACCATGCATCGGCCCGTACTGTCTTGACGATATCCGGCCTCGACTTTTTCGTAACCTATGCCAAACTGCCCCCTACCATTTCGCGGAATTTCGAGTCACCACAGGGTCCTCATCACTCACGTGCCTGAGATCCAACGACGGAGAAGTGTGGAGGCAGATACACGGTTGAAATGTTCAAACCAAAGGTTGAGCTCTTCTGAAGCGTTCTTTAGCTCCCCGCCGGTCGGGAGGAATAACGCCTCCAAGCGGGTTTCTTGTCATGTGGAGCTTCTTGGGCGCCTGAAGTTTCGCGTGCTCCTTGGGGATGACGCCTCCAAGTGTGTTGCCCACGATATTGAGGAGCTCAATGGTGTCGGCAACACACTTGAAGGCGCCATACCAAAGGAGCTCGCGAAGCTTGAGCCAACTAGAAACCTCAATCTGAATGGAAACCCTTTTGGAGGCGTCATACCCCCCGAGCCTCTGGGGGCGTGAACGTCTTGGAAGAGCTTACCCATGGTTGTAGCCTGTATAGAGTCTACCTCCTCGGGGTCATGCGAGAACCATGCATCAGCCCGTACTCTTGTGTTGGCAATTTCAGGCCTCGTCGTATCTGCAACCCGTACCAGACTATACAGTAGCTCCCTCCCATTTCGCGGGATTTCGAGTTCACCACAGGGTCCTCATCACTGACGCGCCTGAGGTCTAACGACGAAGCGTGGAGGACAGGTATACAGTGAGTATGTTCCAACCAAGGTTGAGCTGTTTTAAAGCGTTCACCTCCTCCCCGCTCGGGAGATATAACGCCTCCAAGCGGGTTTCTTGTCAGGTGAAGCTTATTGACCGCCTGAAGTTTCGCGAGCTCCTTGGGGATGCCGCCTGTAAGTCAGTTGCCCCCAAGATTGAGGAGCTCAATCGTGTGGGCAAAAGACTTGGAGGCGCCATACCAAAGGAGCTCGCGAAGCTTCAGCCAATGAAGAAGTTCAATCTGGTTGGAAACCCGCTTGGGGGCGTCATACCTCCCGAGCCTAGCGGGGGTGAAGTTTCGGGAGAGCTTAACCTCGCTATTGGCGCACACAAAGTGTACCTCCTTAGGGTCATGCGAGAATGGTGCAATCGTCCGTACTGTGATGGCGATATCAGGCCTCGACTTACTCGCACTCCATACCAGACTACCGTAATCATGCGAGAGTTGGCACCGGGGTGCGATCGATTTTTAAATGTTTCTACGTTGTGTTTTTTATCGCACCCCGGTGCTATCTCTCCGATGGGTGCCAACCTTCCGATGGGGGTGCGGAAATACAATTAAATCATGCCGTTCTTCAATTTTGGCGCACCCCCGGTGCGATCTCTCCGATGGGTGCGCTGCTGAATCGAAATACACCGCGCCGTACTGGGGCAACGGTGCTGCGTACATGCACCCCGGTGCGATCTCTCCGATGGGTGCGATACCGAGTACCACAACAGCTGGATACCGTACCCACCCTGTTGCAGATGTAGGGCACAGTAAACACAGCAGTTAACACACACCTTACATCACCCAAAACGGTGTGCCGGCGAATTGAGAATCGATCCGGTAAAATACGGTATAATACGGCACAATACCCCGAAAAACGCGGCGGCATTCCGCTGAGATGCGCAGCGTCCACACAAACCCACGGCATCCAGACCACCCCCTGCAGCATCATGTCAGAGGGTGCACGCAGCGAGACTGCCTTTTCACAGGCCAATGAGAGTGCTGCT
>MEHQ01001826.1:60552-100761 GCA_008828725.1 Saccharina japonica
ACCTCCTCGGGGTCATGCGAGAACCATGCATCAGCCCGTACTCTTGTGTTGGCAATTTCAGGCCTCGTCGTATCTGCAACCCGTACCAGACTATACAGTAGCTCCCTCCCATTTCGCGGGATTTCGAGTTCACCACAGGGTCCTCATCACTGACGCGCCTGAGGTCTAACGACGAAGCGTGGAGGACAGGTATACAGTGAGTATGTTCTAACCAAGGTTGAGCTGTTTTAAAGCGTTCACCTCCTCCCCGCTCGGGAGATATAACGCCTCCAAGCGGGTTTCTTGTCAGGTGAAGCTTATTGACCGCCTGAAGTTTCGCGAGCTCCTTGGGGATGCCGCCTGTAAGTCAGTTGCACCCAAGATTGAGGAGCTCAATCGTGTGGGCAAAAGACTTACAGGCGCCATACCAAAGGAGCTCGCGAAGCTTCAGCCAATGAAGAAGTTCAATCTGGTTGGAAACCCGCTTGGGGGCGTCATACCTCCCGAGCCTAGCGGGGGTGAAGTTTCGGGAGAGCTTAACCTCGCTATTGGCGCACACAAAGTGTACCTCCTTAGGGTCATGCGAGAATGGTGCAATCGTCCGTACTGTGATGGCGATATCAGGCCTCGACTTACTCGCACTCCATACCAGACTACCGTAATCATGCGAGAGTTGGCACCGGGGTGCGATCGATTTTTAAATGTTTCTACGTTGTGTTTTTTATCGCACCCCGGTGCTATCTCTCCGATGGGTGCCAACCTTCCGATGGGGGTGCGGAAATACAATTAAATCATGCCGTTCTTCAATTTTGGCGCACCCCCGGTGCGATCTCTCCGATGGGTGCGCTGCTGAATCGAAATACACCGCGCCGTACTGGGGCAACGGTGCTGCGTACATGCACCCCGGTGCGATCTCTCCGATGGGTGCGATACCGAGTACCACAACAGCTGGATACCGTACCCACCCTGTTGCAGATGTAGGGCACAGTAAACACAGCAGTTAACACACACCTTACATCACCCAAAACGGTGTGCCGGCGAATTGAGAATCGATCCGGTAAAATACGGTATAATACGGCACAATACCCCGAAAAACGCGGCGGCATTCCGCTGAGATGCGCAGCGTCCACACAAACCCACGGCATCCAGACCACCCCCTGCAGCATCATGTCAGAGGGTGCACGCAGCGAGACTGCCTTTTCACAGGCCAATGAGAGTGCTGCTGCTGCTCCTGCTGCGGCTGCCGACCCTTTGGCAGCAGGAGAGGCCATCGACGAGATGCTGGCAGCAAATGAAATGTCACGTACCGGTACACTATGGGTCTGCTGTTCGCTTTATGCTGAACCACTCGATTTCCTCTGTAGTTCCTGTCTGCCTCGGTTGCACAAGGTAGGTATTGTAATATCGTACCACGAGCTGGTTCTGTGATTTGTGAGGTGTACCGGTAGGCGGCATGTACCGGATGATGTGTGCTGTGTGCTTCGTTGAGAGCATACAAATTAAACGACTCAAAGCTACCTAAAACGACTTGACCTACCATGCGTTGGTAAAGTACGGTACGTTTGAGAGGAGTGGCGCACTGGCGATATATCATCGGAGTATGAAAGAATGAGAATATTACGTACCACAGACCCGCTGCGGTGGCCCTCAAATTTCTATTTATGTCAGAGAGATCGCACCCGGGTGCGATCTCTCCGATGGGGGTGCGAAAACACGATTAAATGTTTCTACGTTGTGTTTTTTATCGCACCCCGGTGCTATCTCTCCGATGGGTGCCAACCTTCCGATGGGTGCCAACTCTCGCATGATTACGGTAGGTGCCCCACCATTTCGCGGAATTTCGAGTGACCACAGGGTCCTCATGTCCTCATCACTGACGGGCCTGAAGCTGAACGACGGGGAAACGTGGAAGGAGGGAGACAAAAAGTATGCTTCAACCAAGGTCAAGCTCTTCCAAAGCGTTCAGCTCGCCCCCACGGTCGGGAGGTATGACGCTTCCAAGCGGGTTTCTTGTCATGTGGAGCTTCTTGAGCGCCTGAAGCTTCACGAGCTCCTTGGGTATGACGCCTCCAAGTGTGTTGCCCACGATATTGAGGAGCTCAATCGTGTGGGCAACGCACTTGAAGGCGCCATACCAAAGGAGCTCGCGAAGCCTCAGCCAATTAAGAAGCTCAATCTGAATGGAAACCCGTTTGGAGGCTTCATACCCCCCGAGCCTCGGGGGGGGGTGAACGTTTTATAAGAGCTTAACCTTGGTTGTAGCCTGCATATTTATTATGTACCTCCTGAGGGTCATGCGAGAATGGTGCATCAGCCTGTACTGTGTTGGCGATATCCGGCTTCGTCTTATTCGCAATCCATACCAGACTAGCTCCCCACCACCATTTCGCGGAATTTCGAGTTCCCCTCAGGGTCCTCATCACTGACGCGCCTAAAGTCCAACGACGAAGAAGCGTGGAAGGAGGTACACAGTTGATGTGCTTCTACCAAAGTTGAGCTCTTCTAAAGCGCTCACCTCCCCTCCGCTCGGGAGATATGACGCCTCCAAGCGGGTTTCTTGTCAGGTGGAGCTTCTTGAGCGCCTGAAGCTTCGCAAGTTGCTTTGGGATGCCGCCTGTAAGTCAGTTGCCCCTCAGATTGAGGAGCTCAATCGTGTGGGCAAAAGACTTGGAGGCGCCATACCAAAGGAGCTCGCGAAGCTTCAGGCGATCAGAAGGCCACCATCTGACTGGAAACCCGCTTGGGGGCGTCACACACCCGGGGCTGCGGGGGGTGAACGCTTTGGAAGATCTTAACCTTGGTCGTATCACACGCAAAAGTGTACCTCCTTAGGGTCATGCGAGAACCGTGCATCAGCCTGTACTGTGTTGGCGATATCCGGCCTCGTCTTATTCGCAATCCATACAAGAATATCAATAGCTGCCTACCATTTCGCGGGATTTCGAGTCCACCACAGGGTCCTCATTACTCACGCGCCTGAGGTCCAACGACGTAGAATCGTGGAGATAGGTACACAGTTATACAGTGAGTATGCTCCAACCAAGGTTTACCTCTCCTGAAGCGTCAATTTCCCCTCCGCTCGGGAGGTTTAACGCCTCCAAGCGGGTTTCTTGTCAGGTAGGGCTTCTTGAGCGCCTGAAGCTTCGCGAGCTCCTTAGGTATGCTTCCTCAAGCGTGTTGTCCACGATATTGAGGATCTCAATCGTGTGGGCAACGCACTTGAAGGCGCCATACCAAAGGAGCTCGCGAAGCCTCAGCCAATTAAGAAGCTCAATCTGAATGGAAACCCGTTTGGAGGCTTCATACCCCCCGAGCCTCGGGGGGGGGTGAACGTTTTATAAGAGCTTAACCTTGGTTGTAGCCTGCATATTTATTATGTACCTCCTGAGGGTCATGCGAGAATGGTGCATCAGCCTGTACTGTGTTGGCGATATCCGGCTTCGTCTTATTCGCAATCCATACCAGACTAGCTCCCCACCACCATTTCGCGGAATTTCGAGTTCCCCTCAGGGTCCTCATCACTGACGCGCCTAAAGTCCAACGACGAAGAAGCGTGGAAGGAGGTACACAGTTGATGTGCTTCTACCAAAGTTGAGCTCTTCTAAAGCGCTCACCTCCCCTCCGCTCGGGAGATATGACGCCTCCAAGCGGGTTTCTTGTCAGGTGGAGCTTCTTGAGCGCCTGAAGCTTCGCAAGTTGCTTTGGGATGCCGCCTGTAAGTCAGTTGCCCCTCAGATTGAGGAGCTCAATCGTGTGGGCAAAAGACTTGGAGGCGCCATACCAAAGGAGCTCGCGAAGCTTCAGGCGATCAGAAGGCCACCATCTGACTGGAAACCCGCTTGGGGGCGTCACACACCCGGGGCTGCGGGGGGTGAACGCTTTGGAAGATCTTAACCTTGGTCGTATCACACGCAAAAGTGTACCTCCTTAGGGTCATGCGAGAACCGTGCATCAGCCTGTACTGTGTTGGCGATATCCGGCCTCGTCTTATTCGCAATCCATACAAGAATATCAATAGCTGCCTACCATTTCGCGGGATTTCGAGTCCACCACAGGGTCCTCATTACTCACGCGCCTGAGGTCCAACGACGTAGAATCGTGGAGATAGGTACACAGTTATACAGTGAGTATGCTCCAACCAAGGTTTACCTCTCCTGAAGCGTCAATTTCCCCTCCGCTCGGGAGGTTTAACGCCTCCAAGCGGGTTTCTTGTCAGGTAGGGCTTCTTGAGCGCCTGAAGCTTCGCGAGCTCCTTAGGTATGCTTCCTCAAGCGTGTTGTCCACGATATTGAGGATCTCAATCGTGTGGGCAACGCACTTGAAGGCGCCATACCAAAGGAGCTCGCGAAGCCTCAGCCAATTAAGAAGCTCAATCTGAATGGAAACCCGTTTGGAGGCTTCATACCCCCCGAGCCTCGGGGGGGGGTGAACGTTTTATAAGAGCTTAACCTTGGTTGTAGCCTGCATATTTATTATGTACCTCCTGAGGGTCATGCGAGAATGGTGCATCAGCCTGTACTGTGTTGGCGATATCCGGCTTCGTCTTATTCGCAATCCATACCAGACTAGCTCCCCACCACCATTTCGCGGAATTTCGAGTTCCCCTCAGGGTCCTCATCACTGACGCGCCTAAAGTCCAACGACGAAGAAGCGTGGAAGGAGGTACACAGTTGATGTGCTTCTACCAAAGTTGAGCTCTTCTAAAGCGCTCACCTCCCCTCCGCTCGGGAGATATGACGCCTCCAAGCGGGTTTCTTGTCAGGTGGAGCTTCTTGAGCGCCTGAAGTTTCGCGTGCTCCTTGGGGATGACGCCTCCAAGTGTGTTGCCCACGATATTGAGGAGCTCAATAGTGTAGGCAACACACTTGAAGGCGCCATACCAAAGGAGCTCGCGAAGCTTGAGCCAACTAGAAACCTCAATCTGAATGGAAACCCTTTTGGAGGCGTCATACCCCCCGAGCCTCGGGGGGCGTGAACGTCTTGGAAGAGCTTACGCATGGTTGTAGCCTGTATAGAGTCTACCTCCTCGGGGTCATGCGAGAACCATGCATCAGCCCGTACTCTTGTGTTGGCAATTTCAGGCCTCGTCGTATCTGCAACCCGTACCAGACTATACAGTAGCTCCCTCCCATTTCGCGGGATTTCGAGTTCACCACAGGGTCCTCCTCATTACTCACGCGCCTGAGGTCCAACGACGTAGAATCGTGGAGATAGGTACACAGTTATACAGTGAGTATGCTCCAACCAAGGTTTACCTCTCCTGAAGCGTCAATTTCCCCTCCGCTCGGGAGGTTTAACGCCTCCAAGCGGGTTTCTTGTCAGGTAGGGCTTCTTGAGCGCCTGAAGCTTCGCGAGCTCCTTAGGTATGCTTCTTCAAGCGTGTTGTCCACGATATTGAGGATCTCAATCGTGTGGGCAACGCACTTGAAGGCGCCATGCCAAAGGAGCTCGCGAAACTTCAGGCGGTACAGAAGCTCAATCTCAATGGAAACCCGTTTGGAGGCGTCATATCCTCCGAGCTGGGGGGACTAAACGCTTTGGAAGAGCTCTATATTGGCTGTATTATACGTAAGAGTGTACCTGTACCTCCTTAGGGTCATGATTATTAGTTTCACGGAACGCGGCCCCCCCCTTTTTTTTCTTTTTCTTTTTCTACTTTATATCCAGAACTTTGCTTTTCTTATGCCAGTAACGACGACGCGGCTGCAAGAATTCACGAGCGGGCGCGCGGGCGGGTCGGTTACATACGAAAATAAAATATCACAATATTTTGTTGAGCGAGACACAAATAGAAGACGATTCGTGTAATATTTTTGTAGACGTTTTTTCTTGAGGAAACTCTCCTCCCGTCTTCAGAAAGTTTCCCTTCTCTTTTGTCCAACGAATAGCACAGAAACCAAGCCTCCTCTCCCTCCCGTTCTCAAGAGAAATAGTCAAGCACACCCTCCTCCCCGACCCCCCAGCTCCCCATCCCGTAACCTCATACATGGAAGCAACGTAATGAGCGCCCAACTTGGAGGTGTCTCTGTTTGGAGTAGGAACGGTGCTCCGTCTCGAAAGGGATGCATGTTCAATGGTCGAATGACCTATAAGGGCAATCAACTAATGAGTACCCCTCCTCAGTAAGCCCTGCTCCCTAAAAAAAAAAAAAACGCCTTTCGCCCGATTCCCCACCCACCCCCTGTGTGCAAAAATGTTGAAGCAAACCCTCCCAAAAAAAAAAAAGGGTCGAGCAAACCTCCTGCCAACGCCCACTCCCCCCTTCCCCGGCAAAAACATGTTCAAACAAACCTCTTCGCCGCACAAAACAACTCACGGAAATCTTGCTCCCGATTCCCGTTTACCCCCCCCCCCCCCCCTCCCCCTCATGCAAAAATTCTCAAACAAACCCTCTCCCCTCAAAAAACACTGAAGAAAAACCTTCCTGCCGACCCCCCCCCCGTTGGCCCTTGCCGTCTCTCCGATCCCCTTGGCTGCCGTGGTGGTCATTTTGATCAACTGGGCTACGTTTTTTTTTTACATTGGGTAACAAGTAGGTCAATTTGAAGACGCGGATGCTCAGGAAGCCGGCGAGACCTCGAACGGGCACGGGCACGAGGATATGAACGGGAACGCCCCGAGCTCATGAGGCTTTTTGATGAATCAATAGTCTTAGGCTTCCATTTATATATATATTATGCAGGGCTGTTGAGTCTTGCTGCCTCTCTCGCTCGCCTGTGCAAAGAGAGGGCCACCACTCACTGCCTGCGTACGGGAGGGAGGGAGTGTGGCTCGTTGCTGTAGGAGAGAAGGTGATGAGAAAGGAAAGACCCCGAGCTTGTGAGGCTTTCGTTACTTTAAGCGTCCATCTGCAGGATTTCTTTATTATCATTTTTTTCGGTCTCTTTTTTTTTTCTCCGTGCGAGAGGGCAGGCACTCCCTGCTTTCTAACGGTTCTGTGCTATTATAGGAAACGCCCCGGGCTAGTGAGGCTCAGGCTTCCATCTATATATACAAAATACCAGGCACAGTTTTTTTTTTTTTTTTTTTCGTTGGTCTTTCTATCTGTGCAAAGAGGGGGTACTGCGGCGTGAAACTGGCGCCTCGGTGCTTTAAAGATCCACCAAAGGAAGTCGAGAAAAGAGCGAAGGCTTGGATGAAGGCGTCGCGGGTTTTTATTGTCGATGGAGGCGGTGTTGTCACATCTGGCCATGGCCGGTGGCAAAACAGAGCCTATTTTACGGCAGCACGCCGTTTTTATCGCATGTTCTGGACCCCGGGGGGGGGTTCTTGGCGGGGTAGTGGGGGGGGGGGGGGGGGGGGGGGGGGGGGGGGGGGGGCTGCAGGTCACCGTAAACACTGATGTACCTATTTTGCGAACTGCCGTACGCCTTCAGTAGCCCCTTGTTTTGTGTTGATTGGCGGTATCGATGTGTATTCTCGGATTATTTTGGACCGGGCACGGACAGTGTTTTCGGGCCGCGCGCGCGTCGCAGGCAGTGCCGTAGAGGACGGACTTTTGCGTGTGTTTGCTTTTTTTTTGCTGCCTTGCCCTTTTTTTGTTTGTTTATTTTTCAGCGGCAACGTTCTAGACTGCTCATGATACGAGCAGAATTCCTGGACAAAACGTTGTCCAGCTATACAGGGCGGGCGCGGAGCGAAGTTGCGCGGAAACACAGGGGAGTGGAGGATGTAGTTTGTTTTTTAGCCAATAGGCGTACTCTTACTGTACGTGTCTCATTAGCGTTTGGTGGAGGCCCGGAGGTTTGGACGGAGCTGCGGAATTGGAACCAGTTCCCGTCTTGAGGCGGGAAAATTCCGGGAAAATTCGGCGCACTAAAGACGGGGTCACCTTCACCTTGCGTTGGGCCGCGAAAGCGGACTGTACGACTTTCCCGATTATCGGTTAGTTCCCCACTCGTCCCTACTCGAGTTCTCTCCTCTGGGTCGTTTTTTGTTGATTGCGGTTGTTGTCGCTCTGCCCACAGACTGGTATTATACGAGTACGAGTATTGGAGAGGTTCCTTCGGTCGGTATATAGATTTTTCGGTATGTCTTGTTCGGTAAATATTCGTCTGTATCCGTGATTCGGTAAATATTCGGTTTGCTTGATTCGATCACTTTTCGGTTGCTTTTCGGGTTGTCGGGAAATCGCCCGTATGCCTTATTCGGTACCACAGGTACGTATTATCAGGTACCAGGTGCGCGTTAGTCGGTACACCTTCTTCGTTATGCCTTGATCGTGATACGGTGTTGTTCTGTTGTATTTTGTTTTGTAAAGGAAGTTCCGCCCCCTGTAACAAGCAGCAGGCGCTCGCCCGTTTGCGAGGGAACGAGCGGTCTCCTCTTTTGCCACTTAGAGAGGCATGTTTTCTTTTTCCATGGAAGGAAGTTGTTATCGAGATAAGTAAACCCTGTGAGCTATATTACTCGTACGATACACCTATTATTTGGTTTGCTTAATTTCGTTACATTCACTATTCCTCAGTGTTCCGGTACCTGGTATGAAATAGTACTATTAATACTACATATAGTAGTTGTGGATTATTTCAGGGGGTGTTTTAGTCAATCATTAATTTATCCAATCAAGTTTTTTTTAGAATCCAGGTGCATTGCGCAGAAAACTTTTTTTATTTTGGTCGTCACTCGATGCTTTTTTCCAGCTCTCAACTCTCAGGAGTTTTTCGTATACCCTTTTGAAACGACACCTACCTTCTTCTGGATAGCTATGTGCGGTCTGACAAGTGTGTGTTCCCTTCTCTCCCCGGGCACATGGTATTGTAATCTTCGCGGTACGGTACCTTATCGCTCGTCGTATGGATTTCGGACAGAAACGATTTGCTTGCTGATTGCTATTATTCCTAAGAGTTTTCTCTTTCATTCCGTCTCCGCTAAATCAAACCACTCGTAATAAGAGCGAAGATCTTGAAGACGGTTCTTTACCGCGGCGAGGTTTTTGTACGACAACAGCAGCAAGCAGCACAAACAGTCGGGGGTTGGGGTTCGACGAGATGCGAGAGATCAACGCACTAACTATACGAATCATCTCGCCTCGACACACAAACAAACATGCGACGTGACTGACTGCAGGGCCAGGTTGCTTCTCGTGCGTATATATATATACTTCGAAGTACGTAGAACTACTATTATACTGTAACTATAAACTCGTTTGGGCTGGTCGGTGATACGCGTACATGTTGCCCGGTTGCTGCCCGGTCGCCACTTTTTTTTTCTCTCGTAGCTTTCAAGAGTTTTTATTTTTTTTCTTCGTTCTTGCCTTGGGGTTCGTATATATACGAGTATCGTAACTGGTATACTGGTATGTATGATATATATATATTTTTTCCATCCCATTTATTATCTTCGCCCTTCCTTTCTCTCTCCTTCCTAGTCGTAACTCAGATCCGGGGTCACAAAGTATAGGCTCTTCTCCCTCCTCCCCCACTACGGTTCTTGACTTGCATTTTTATCGCGAGAAGATTTCAGCACTTTCTTCCCTCGTCGACTTGCGTCGGATTCCGCCTACCCACGCCACGAAGGCGCTCTCAGCAATTAATTGGTTCCTTTTTATTTTTTCAAATAAAGTGAAAATCTCTCACCATGGTGGGGTTCGATCTTGGGTACCAATGATGGTAGTCTTTGAAGTTGACCACTACTCCACCGGGGCGAGGACCGAACGCCTGCTGCTGTGTTCTCCCTTTTCCCTTTTCAGCTTGCGAACCCCCCCCCCCCGCGGGAATTCAAGCCGAAGGAGAACCTTGTACGTACTACAGTACTATAATATTGTATCATACCACTGTCGGTACTCTGAATTGTCCGGGGCTCTGGGAGGATCAGCTCGTGAGGTCAGAAATGAAGGGATTTCGTGCCCGCAGTACGAGGTAGTTCTCTGATTAGTGAATTTTGGCGATATTAATAGGAGCAGCTACAGTAGTAGTAGCTCCGGCGGCCGATGTAGAACCCAAACGCTAACTGTAACTTATATTTACACTAGACGCAGCGTCCATCACAAAAACCACAGACAGTCCGAGCGGTTGGGATAGGGGATGACGCATAATTACTACGCATATCTCCGTCGCTACGTACGTACACATACTATACCTTTTTTCGTTACGAACATGTTGTACTGAATTACCCCCACTAATTCCAAGTAGTAGTCTGGCGGTTTATTTCTGTAATAAGTAGAGAGGAACTTTGCTCGGCTTACGTCGGCCGCAACGACGCCGGCAGGGGGGCCACGCTCCAGGATCCACCAAGGCGATATCTCCGCGATCTCATCAACTCCAGGACGAGAGGTTGAGGTTCTCCCCCTTTTTTTGCCCTTCGCAAGCATCCAGTAAACCTGATATCAAGTGGCTCAATTATTTTCGGCTGTTGTACGTTATTGTACGCAACAATAATCGTAGTGTTGGAGCTCGCACCTACGAGTACATCCTCCTATCCTGTTGGTACATCATCCTCCTGCATGCAGAGCGCTCATACGAGTAGATATACTGTAATTTACCCGTACACCCGTACCCCGTACGAGCGTATACGACGAGTGGTGCATACTGATATCTCTGGTAAAGCATACAGAAAGGCTAACGACAAGAAGCAGAGAGAAAAGATACCGAGCAAAAGATATATTTTGTTCAAAGATTCATCGGGAGTTGATAAAAAAAAAATAGGCGTACCACGAAAAGAAAAAAACTGCGATTTTATATGAAACCGTTTGTTTTGTTTTTCTCTCCCGACTACAAAAAACACGACGACGACGACGACGACGAGCAAGCAGCCGGTTTGTACGAGTAGTCACCGCCGTGCTGATAGAAGCCGCGTGGGAGGCCTAGCCTAAAGCCGGAGGGCGATGGGCAGATAAAAGCACAGGCAGGCCGACAGTGGAGCACCCCGACTGAGGAGCTGATGCCGAGGGGGCCCTGAAAAGGGAGCTAGAACCACGGGCGCCCCGATATAGAAAAGATACGGTACGCGCTCGAAAAAAGTGAGCGGCGTATTTATAGTGTATCGGCCGGGTTTTTTTTTTTCCCTGCCAATACCGAGGCTACCACCCTCGGCAAGGAGGCGAACCAAGGCAAGCCGAGGTAAGCCGAGGCAGCAACAAGATGAGACGCCCGAGGCGACATCGAATGCTTCCAGCTAGGAGGAAGCTGAAGCGGCGCCTGGTGTTAGCCTCGATGGTTGCCTGCTCCTGTGTGTTTGGTGTGCTGTACGTTCTTAGCGATGCCGGGGGCGGGGCGGGCGGATGGGAGGGGGGTGGTGGGGCCGCCTTGCACACGGCGAGGTTGGTGGGGCCGGACGGGGCGAGGGGTGTAGGGGGCGGAGGAGGAGGAGGAGGAGGAGGCGGCGGCGGGGAAAGCGGCGGGGAAGGCGGGGGGGAGAGAGGGGTGGTGGGAGCAGACCAGATGCCAGAGCGATTACTCTCGTCGTCCTATTGCACGGGCGAGGTCAACAACGGGGGTACCATGGTGCTGTACATATGCGGTGTTTTGTACTGCTTCCTGGGGCTGGCGATCGTGTGCGACGAGTTTTTCCAGACGTCTCTCGAGATTATCTCGGACGTCCTCAAGCTGACTCCGGACGTCGCCGGAGCCACGTTCCTCGCCGCGGGGTCGTCCGCGCCGGAGCTGTTCACCTCTCTCGCGGACGCTTTCGGGGACGCCAACTCAACGGGCACCGGGACCATTGTTGGCTCGGCGATGTTCAACATCCTGGTCATCGTGGCGCTCTCGGCGGCGGTGGCGGGCAAAAACGGGTCGTCGATCCACATCGACTGGCGACCGGTCTGCCGCGACATCATCTTCTACTCGTACTCCATCCTGGTCCTAGCCCTGGTGTTCCTCGACAGCGAGGTGCAGTGGTGGGAGGGCCTGATCATGACCCTCTCCTACACCGTCTACATCGTCTTCATGAAGTACAACTCGCGCATCCTGTCGCACTGCCAGCCCCCCAAGATTGGCATCACCGACGAGCAGCAACTGGCCGCGGCTGCGGCTGCGCCTGGAGACGTCGCCGCCGCCGTGGCAGCGGTCTCCGCCGTCAAGCGGCCCTCGCAGGGTGGGGAAGAGACGGCCAAGGTGACCCCCCTCCCGCAGGGCAGCAAGGAGGCCGTCGCCGCCCCGACCACCACCGCCGAGGAGGAAAACGGGGCGGAGCTGGCGGCGGCGGTAGCCCTCGTGGGAGGCAACGCCAGCGCCAACGCCCACGCCAGCTCCGGAGGCTCCTCCCGCAAGTCGGTGACGCTCGGCATCCGCAAGAGGGTCGAGCGGAGAAAGAGCGGAGGGGCGGCCTTGGCAGACGCGGAGATGGAAGCGGCGGGAGACATGGCCGGCTCGCAGGAGAAGAAGGGTGCCGACCAGAACCAGACGGGGGCGGCGGCGGCGGACGAGGAGAACGGTGGGGGCGCCGCGGCGGAGCTAGCTGCGGGGGCGAGCGCTGGTGGGGGGGGGGCGGGGGGGCTCCGGGGGGGGCGGCAGCGGGAGGGGGTGAGGATGCGGATAAGCAGGAAGAATCCCGCTTCGCGTGGCCAGATAAGCTCGTCGATCAGGTGGGTGGGGACGGGACGACGAAGAGAAGAGTAGAGTGCTTGGATACATATATACATGTGTTCAAGTTTAGCGGTCCCTTCTCTCGTTCACTGCGAGATAGTGTACGTATGGGTGTGTGTGTTCGTGCTTGTGCTGGGTTGTTGTTCAATGGTATTGAAACAACCCTACCGATGCTTCGTATAATACAGCTGCTGTAGCAATCATAGTGGTGTGATTACAGCCCACGCATCTCTGGCAGATCATGATCCTTCACGTCATGTGCGTACTGGAACTATTCATGTCAATGTAAATGTTTCACGCATGGAACAGACTACTCGTATCGATTCCCACAGCATGACCTAGATCCTTCACTGCAGATAGATGAATGATCTACTCGTATACCAATCCAGTTCATGATCTGTACCGATACAGTTCATGATCTATACCGATACAGTTCATGGTCAATACCGATACAATTCAGGATATATACCGATCCAGTTCATGTTGCTACGAGTAGGTGGGAGCCGTGTAATCTGCATGATCTACAGTACGTATCATGGCACATGTTTTCTGGGTTGGATCTGTACCACATACAGATCCTGCACGACACACACACCTCACAGCACAGACAGGTTAAAACAATCTACAGTATCACACGTACAGTAAATTGTCAACAGTACTAGAATACAGTACTGCTTGTGTAGCACTGTTACAATGCAGATGGGGATGTATCCGGTGCGTGAAATGCTTCTCTTACTGCTGTAGGTTTGAAAATATGAAATGCATCGCCCTACGTGTACGCACACTACGAGGCTCACGAAGCTTTTCGGTTCATATTTGCGCCACACCAAGCCCCGGTGGTCTAACTGGTAGCCACGAAGCCTTTTGGGTCGGATGTCGAGGGTTCGATTCTCCCCATGAAGGTTTTATTCTCAAATGACACCGACTGTCGAGAGCGCATATTATAGCGTGGGTAAGCAAAATTCGACGAGAGTTGACGAGGGAAGAAAAGGCTGAAGTCTTCTCGTGATAAAAATGCAAAGCAAGAACCGTAATGGGGGAGGAGGGAGAGGAGCCTACTTTGTGACCCCGGATCTGAGTTACGACTAGGAAGGAGAGAGAAAGGAAGGGCGAAGATAATAAATGGGATGGACAAAGAAAAAAAACACAACAACAACAACAACAACAACAACAACCAACGTATCATACCCAGGGTATAGTTACGAAGAGCGACCTCGATACAGCAGTTATCTACAGGCTGCCTGCTATATTACAGCAAAACAGCTACTTCGCTATGTCCGCCCATTCGACAACGCGCAGTATGCGCGTTCCAACGTCGATAACTCACAAAACATACCCCAGGAAAAAACAAAGCCAAAATAAGCCTGTCAGTGTTCGTAGTTTTTAACTCTACACGGATACACGTATATAATTCCGTAGAGATGTGACAGATTGCTAAGGGGGAGTGCCAGTGCCAATTATTGCATGTTTCATGTTGTGCTGGGGTGTTCCGGCTGTAGTCTTTAGGATTTTCCACGTTTCAAAACGACGGTCAGGTACTAAATAGTTCATATTGTGTGGAGCATGTGGCCAGTATACCTTGTATCAACGTACCTGGTACGTACGTATGCGACGCGGGTATGTATATATGACCCACGCGAAGTTGCGGGGTTCGGCTTTGACACTACACTTTTTGTGGGAGCAAAATTAGACACCGCGCTGCTGTGACGATGGACCGTGAAATAAGCATCGTCAAAACAGAAGCACAGCACAACACAACACAACACAACACAACACAACACAACACAACACAACACAACACAACACAACACAACACGGCAAACTATTTTCGTCCGTATAATACGAAGCGGCATTCATTATATAGCAGTGAGAAACAAGACAGCTACGTAGCCCAGGGGCTGAAACTATTACATTGATACTTGAACTACAAGTACAGCTTAGTAAATTAATCCAGTATCAATCAGTATCGCAACTCCCGAATTTATTATTTCCATGAAAACCTGAGCCTGGTGGCTTTCTGAGTGCTCGCTTTCTTTATACTCGTATCATAAGAACCGTTATTTTCGGAAACCTTTCCCCCCCCCGATTTTCCTCCATGTTCTTCAAAACGAAAACCAATGTTAAAACAAAACACAAAACGAAACAGAAGCAGAAACGCAAAAAAAAAGAAACAGAAATATTTCCCCCAAGAACAAAGGCCAGAGCTTTTTTACGTAACAGAGGGCAAAAAAAAAACAGGAGATCTTATTTTCACCGTACGTAGCATTTCTCCTTAAGGGGGAAAAACCCCGCCGGACTAAAACCGGAAATTTTAGGCAAAACACTATTATTTTCATCACGACGACCCTTATTTTACGGGGAACTGTTATGGTACTGCTGGCATGATGTGGAAACGTTTGGTAAATACCTGGTATCAGGTATAAGAATCGTATTGGTAGTACTTGGAAGGCGGTATCTTAGATGGGAACCAGGGGTTCCCAGATGACCTTTGGCCCATCTCGCCTGCCTTTCCTCTCGTTCATCACGCAAGCGGAATATACTGCTCTTCTTCTGTCTCTACGCAAACAACACACGTGAGTACCAACGAGTACCCGTTCCATAGGCTGACCTGGCTAGGGATACCTTGTCCTCTTATACCTAGCTTCCTTACAGAACCATAGTAAATAGGACCCATCACGTGCACAAAAACCTATATATTCCAGTATTTTTACTGAGCATATTTGGTCTTGATTACTACGTCCCCCCCCCGAGCTGGTAAAGTGGTCCTGTACTAGCCTGTACAAGGCAAACTTCTAGCCCGTCGTAGAGTTCCCTCCCTTGTTCTCGTCGGTTCACGATATCATACCAGTATTGCCATTACGAGGAACCATGGTAAATAGGACCACATATTGTTATTAATAGAAAATATGCGAAACATGATATCATAGGTTTTTGTGTGTCTACCGCTGGTCCCCTATTAATAGGAGCAACTATTGTTATGTATTTACGGAGGACCATAGTTAATAGGACCAAAAAATGTCAGTAAAAATAGGTAAGTATATAGGTTTTTGTATTTACCGTAGGTCCTATTTACTACATTAGCCCACCCGTAATAGTGTAAATAGCTAAATATGTAGGTTTTGTGTGTGTGTGTGTGTGTGTGCCCCGAATACCGAATACGAATGCCATCCAAGTTATACGAAAACGGACCAATTACCTATGCAGAGGTAATTACCGGCCTTCCTAGCCCATACCATTACATGTGTGTGTGTGTGTGCTGTAGGTGCTATTTACTACGTACGGTCTCTCCCGTAATAATGATGTGTTTGGCTTTTGAATGAATGATTCAAGGTGAAGAGCTCCCCATACGTAGTTCACGCTATTACGGAGGACCATAGTAAATAGGACCTGCGGCACACACTAAAAACTATATAATTATCTATTTTTACTAACAAAAATTGGTCCTATTTACTATGGTCCTCCGTAATAAAAGAAACGTAACAAACAAGCAGCCGAGGGCGCCGGTGCGAGGTTAAACGAATGAATGACCCACAGCTGAAGAAGAAGAATACTTTTTCCTTTCCTTTTTATTTTCAGTCCTCCTCAGCTGTCCACCCACAACACGAAAAGCGCATCATACCATGCTACTACTACAGCAGGTGTACCACTTATTAAATAAAATTGGTATAAATACGCCAGCTGTGAGTTCAACCGATTGAGTACTTGATACTCAACTTTGGGATCTGTGTGTAGAATGTTTGTTCTCGCATGTGTTATTTGTGGTGTTCGTGTGGGATTCGTGATGTATTAGGTACCAGGTACCTTATTTATAGCACTGCTGTAGATATAATATATAAGCTACCATTATGTCCCTGAATATAATAACGGTTTGTATCGCGTGTTAATATACAAACGGTCCTTATATTATGTTTAGGGACAGCGTGGTAGCAACTGTTGCAAGATTGGGTGAGACAAAGAGTATTCCCTTGCAGCTTTGTCTATCGATTACCCTTGGTGTTACTCACGTTCCGTAGAATCAAGCGTAGAAGAGAAGCAGCTTTTATGAATCCCCGAGCCAGATGACACCTGTCTCGATGGGCTTCAAGTATAGCCCTCAGATCTTACAAATACCCCGAGTACCTCCCCTGGGAGGGTGAGGGATTGAGGGCCGACAGGAGACTGCAGGAAAGGGTTCGAAGCCAACGATCCTGTCTGCAGTTCTTCGTTTTCCGTTACCTACTATTCCGGCATAGGACCATAGTAAATAGGACCTACGCTACATACAAAAACCTATATATTTCCCTTTTTCTTCTAGAAATATTTGGTCCTGTTTGCTATGGCCCCCCTGTAATACTACTATTACTATGAATACCTACTGACGGTACGTATTTTCCTTATTCGTTACTTTTATTTGACAACCGATACGATAGCGTGGCAGGGTGACTACTAACTGTCAAAGCCGAAGAAAAAAAAAAACGAAAACGAAAGTAATAAGAAACAGACAGTGGAAACTACTATTAGCGGGGACCATAGTGAATAGGACCAAATATTGTTAGCAGAAATAGGGAAATATTGAGGTGTTTGTGTATACCGCAGGTCCTATTAACTATGGTCCTCCGTAATATACACTCGTATTAGAGATACGATAACGACGCTAATATGTACCACTCTGTGCTATTACTAAAATATAAGACCTTTTGGATTAAATAGTAATAGACAACTGTTATAAGGATTACCCTGGGCTGGGTAATCGATCGATCTTTTACCCCTATAGCTCAGCAGGTAATACCCTCACGTTTGACGTCGTCGAGGATACGGGTTCGAATCTCGCTTCGAACGTTTCTTTTTTCAGAAACGCTTGCGCGTGCGTCCCCAAATAACACGTCTCCCTGGTTCCCCAGGTATTGAAACGAAGCGGGTAGGTCAACGTACGGCCGTATACGGTACCGACGTCCCAAATATCCCGCCGTTCAGAGGGGGGGAGAGTGTTATAAGGATTACCCTGAGCTGGGAAATTGATCGATCTTTTACCCATATAGCTCAGCGGTAATACCCTCACACAACCTGCCCTTTGGTTAAGGGGGCAGAGTCCTTGTGTTTAGAGGCAGAGCAGTAGTATATTATATGCCAAACGAAAGCTTGTACGTAACATAAATAACAAGCCTCCTATTTTTACTCATCCCCCGCATCTACCATCCCCTCCTTGCATCTACATACGGTAGTGGTCCCACCATAGTGCCGGCTGCCCTATATAGTACTTGTGGAATCGCTCGGCACAGATGGGATTAACTAACCAGTATGTTATATATCGTGCGGAGTATATAGTGCCGGTTGCCGCTGTAGTTCCGGTTGCCCGTTATGATATAGTACTTGTGGAATCTCTTGGCACAGATGGGATTAACTAACCAGTGTGGTATATAGCGCCTGTTTCCGCTATTATAGTGCCGATTGCTGCTATTATAGTGCCGGTTCCCGCTATTATAGTGCCGGTTTCCGCTATTATAGTGCCGATTGCCGCTATTATAGTGCCGGTATTGTTGGCTGGCGGCATACCGGCACTATAGAGGGACCACTGCCGCTGTACCCTTATCTATACATGACCAAGAACCCCACCTCCGAACACTCCCAAAGAAGCACCGAACGACAACCCGGTGTTATTGCCTACGCACGCAATCCAGCGCTAAGTCTTATAACCGCGCGGCATACGATTAGATAGAGTTATCAAAACAGGTTGCGGTCGGCTTGAGACACCCGTTATTTCCTTCCCGCAGAGGATACTTGTTCACTACCAGGTACTCTTTTTCAATGCTGCACGAGTATGTTCTATCAGCTACTGTTGTGTGTGTTTGTGTGTTTCCCCCTCCATCCCGTCTACGATATTCCGTCCATATTTTCTAGCTCCCCCTCTCTGTGTCACCCGGTAGACTTTTCTTTCCTTTATTTCTTTTCTTATTTCTTTTCTTATTTCTTTTCTTCTTCTTTTTCTTTTTCTTTTTCCATCCCATCTATTTTGTCGCCCCTCGTTCTCCTGCTCCTTGCCTCCCTAGTCGTAACTCAGATCCGGGGTCACATAGTAGGCTCTTCTCCCCCCCCCCCCCCCCCCGCCTCAGGTGTCTCCGGAAGTGGCCACACCAGATTTTAAATTAACTCATTGAAGCTGTCGTCCATATGCAAGTCCGCCTCAGAGGCGGTTCTTAGCAGGATGCAGCTCACCCTCCATGCGACTCGCCCAATACCTCACGGCGCTTCGCGCTTGGTGCAAGCAATGTCTGCCTGGTTGGTGAAAACCCAACGTGCTCCGTCCCGGCATTGTAGGGATGCGAGGGTCTATGGTCATATGACTACGACCGTGCACGACATGAGTACACCCCTCCCCCCCCCCTCCCGCCTCACCACGTATGGTTTACCTTACCCCTCTCGTCAACGTTCTCCTGGCAGCCTGGCGGGGGGCGCCAGCGCTAGTTTGTTGTACCGGTGTGCACTCGGCGTGATAATGACGCCCAAGTGTATATATACTCTTGATACGTATATGCGTATCTACCAGGTATATACAAGATACAAACGGATAATGGATAATTAATTAATTTTGGCGAAAGAGGGGGGAACAATAGTCAGCGCTTTCTTCCCTCGCCCACTCGCGTCCAATTGTGTTTTTTACCACACGATAAGCGCTCTCCGTATTCGGTGTTCTTTTTCGAGAAATGAAGAAGAAAAAAAACACACACACAAGTCGGTTTACGTAAAGGAGTCGGTAAAGTCATTCAATAAAGGGGGACTGCATAAAAAATAGTTTGTGTTTTTTTTTTTTGTCAAGTATTCAGGCATGATGGATTCAACCTGTTTTTAGGATTTTTTTTTTTAATTGAGTACGTACTGTTTGTAGGTACCCTTTTAGTCTATATGTGGATGGTATGGTTGGAATAAGTACGTAAGCGCTGCGCAATGTCAGATGGCAAATTGAATCAATCCCGCGACATTCACCCTACTGTAGTATTGGTAGAAGTACTCGAGGTTAGCCACTAGACCGCCGGAAAGAACGCTGACTTTGGAAGGACCGATAATTCCATGAGTTTCGGTAATCATGAGGACGTATCTGCATTACTTGGGAGGCGTATCTTAGATGGGGGAATAAGGGTACAGGGCGATGTGTGATGTGGAGAGTTGCCTCCACTATCCGCAAACCCCTTTTTATCATCGGTCGATATCCTTCCTACGGTAGTTCGATCGCGTCGCGTGTTACATCACGCAACACATCTTGGCCCGATTGTGCAACACAGCTATATATTATTTCTGCTACGTGTCTCTAAGCAGCCAACACACGCACACCACGTGACTAACAACGAGTAATAAAAGCTGCTCAATAGTACAACACGCAAAGTTCGCAGGGGAGGCGATACTACCTCGTGTCCCGTCAACCTGAGTAAAGTCTCTTCCCCCGTCATCTCCGCACCTGGAGCAGAGGAGTCACACACAAAAAGAAAACTACGCCAACACGACTTTTGTTGTTGTCTTGAGAGGATAGGCTTATGCAACCAATATGTATGCCAGGTTTCATTGCCGACGGATGAGCTGCACGCGAGCTGTCGTGAGAGATGGGTGGAACGAAGGTTGTCCTTTGTACGTATCGTGAAGGTGCCCCGGATGACACCTGTCTGTATGTCACATACATATACCAGTGCACCGGCAAGGACGACATTATTAGCCAACGTTTACTCCGTGCTGGCGACAATGTTCGTGAGCAGCAATCCCGCCCATGTCTCTAATCGTACTATATACATAAAAAGGTGTTAGGGCCATTCTTATCGAGCAGCTTTTTTTCCATAATTTCCAATATTTTTTTTCCAAAAAAAAAAAGGAAATCTTGGAAATCTTGGAAATTATGGAAATATTGGAAATTCTTCAGAGGGCAAAATGTTTGGAAGGCTTCACGTTCCAATAAATGGAAAAAAAAAAAATGGAAAAAAGTGGAAGATTGAACGAAGGAAATCTGGGGTTTGTGGAGAGGTATTGAATCGTTGGCATGATTGAAAGAGGGGATCGGGAAAGGTTTATCAAGTACGTATCATGGCGGTGCAGTTGGTTGAGCTGGAGAGACAAGAGGTTGAAAGGTTTGAGGCAGGAAGGAAGAAGACCATCTAGTACGGGGCTCTACTCGTGGTTTTGACGAGCAAGGGTTTGGCACTGGGTGGGAGGTCGGGCAATTGAAAGAAGAACCCGCCCGCCCTTCCCTGGGGGGTTAAAAGTATGGTAGGGTTTTGCAGTAGCAAGTAGTAGTCTATATCGGGTGTGTTTTTATATGTGCTAGTTTAAGTGTGGATCATATCCAGCACTTATACTAATAATAATTCCAGGTCGCAGGGGAGGCGATACTACCTCGTGTCCCGTCAACCTGAGTAAAGTCTCTTCCCCCGTCATCTCCGCACCTGGAGCAGAGGAGTCACACACAAAAAGAAAACTACGCCAACACGACTTTTGTTGTTGTCTTGAGCGGATAGGCTTATGCAACCAATATGTATGCCAGATTTCATCGCCGACGGATGAGCTGCACACGAGCTGTCGTGAGAGATGGCTGGAACGAAGGTCGGTTGTCCTTTGTACGTATCGTGAAGGTGGCCCGGATGACACCTGCTTGTATGTCACATACATACACCAGTGCACCGGCAAGGACGACATTGTTAGCCAACGTTTACTCCGTGCTGGCGACAATGTTCGTGCACAGCAATCCCGCCCATGTCTCTAATCGTACTATATACATAAAAAAGGTGGTATAAGGCTTAGACTGGGTAGGTAATTGGTTAACCTTCTACCAGTACCCCAACGGACTAATGCCATAACAAGGGCCCGTTCGTTTATTACTCGGGAGGCCACAGATCTCGTTTTTGAGCATCGTGTACCTTAGACCGAGAACGTTATTCGGTCTTGTGATATGACACCAAACGCGCACGACAAGCACAACCGATTCTTGGTTTCGCTTGCTTGCGGTACTCTCTCTCTCTCTCTCTCTGGGTCTTGAGGCCACACCACAACAACGAGAAACAAAACTTTTATTTCCTCCGGTCATTTCCGGTCAATAATCACGACTATTGTTTTTTTCGAAGGGCTATATTATACGGTAGTATTAATCAGAACCCATGGTGTGTCTTCCCCTATATTTACACACAATTTTTGGTTCTGCTTATTACAGTGCTGTACTACTACTACTACTACTATTACTGGAGACCATAGTACACAGTAAATAGGGACCTACGTACGGTACACACGAAAACCTACAAAATTCACTATTTTTTTTACGAAAACAAAAATGGTCCTATTTTCTAGGGTCTTCCGAAATAGTATCATGCTCATCCGTAAATAGTACGGACACACACACGAACAAGAAACAGCCGGATAAGAAATTGAGGCTCTCTTTTTTTCTTTTTTTTTTAGGGGGGCGGGGTGTTAAGACATCCGGTTAAGAACATTCGGTGAAGAACATTCGGTTAAGACATCCGGTTAAGAACATTCGGTGAAGAACATTCGGTTAAGAACATCCGGTGAAGGACATGCGGTTAAAAACATTCGGTTAAGAATATTCGGTTAAGAACATTCGGTCAAGAGCATTCGATTATGTACGCACATTCGGTTAAGAACATTCGGTTAAGAACGTTCGGTCAAGAACATTCGGCTAAGAACATGCGGTAAAAAAAAACGTGCTCAGCGGCGGGCGCTCGAAAACCCACTTGAAAAATAAATGATATGGCACTCTGTATGTACGTAAATATATGTACCATTTGGGTATTAACAATGAATACATCACGGTCTTTACATTCCCGCTCCGAGTGGCATAGAATATGCCTACTTTCGTGCGTGCATGCTCAAGGCTATTTGTCGCAACAATAATTCTGCCCTACTCATTATGGGTGTTTCTTATAGGTTCGCCCGTATGGCTGTACTATTGGTATTAGTTTATGAATGCACTTCGTAAAGCTTGTTAGTTTGCCGTCCTCAACAAAACGTGCAAAGAGAGAGACTAAAACATCCACAAAAAAAAACTAAAAAAAAAACTAGAAAAAAAACAGAAAGAAAGGAAGAATGCCAAGGAAAAACAAAAACAAAAAAGGGAGCCTACTATGAGCGAAGGCAAACCCCATCTGAACTATTGAAAGAAGAGACAGCTATATACATATGTACGTACTGTAAACCAAACTGGTTTGGGGGGCTGGTTGCGTGCAAATATGCTACCTGGTACGTATATACAGATACATGGGAGGAGACCCCGGTGAGATCCCTTGACTGACCGCCCCACCCCCCTGTCCAAACATGCTATCACATTCGTAGGAGACCGCGGTGAGATCCCTTGACTGGCCGCCCCGGCCCCCTGGTCAAACATGCCATCATATTCGTAGGAGACCGCGGTTTGACCCCCTTGACTGACCGCCCTCTACACTAAAACCAGTATGTTGAAGATGCTAGGAGACGGTGGTTTGACCCCCTTGACCGCCACACTAAAACTATCATGTTGAATATGCTAGGAGACCGCGGTGTGACGCCTTGACTGACCGCCTTCTACACTAAAACTAGTATGTTGAAGATGCTAGGAGACTGCGGCTTGACCGCCTTGACTGACCGCCCCCTACACTAAAACTAGCATATTAAGATGCTAGGAGACCGCGGTTTGACCCCTTGACTGACCGCCCCCTACACTAAAACTAGCATATCAAGATGCTAGGAGACCGCGGTTTGACGCCTTGACTGACCGCCTCCTGCACTAAAACTAGTATATTAAGATGCTAGGAGACCGCGGTTTGACGCCTTGACTGACCGCCCCCTGCACTAAAACTAGTATATTAAGATGCTAGGAGACCGCGGTTTGACGCCTTGACTGACCGCCTCCTGCACTAAAACTAGTATATTAAGATGCTAGGAGACCGCGGTTTGACGCCTTGACTGACCGCCTCCTGCACTAAAACTAGTATGCTGAATATGCTAGGAGAACTCGGCTTGACCGCCTTGACTGACCGCCCCTACGCTAAAACTAGTATGTTGAAGATGCTAGGAGACCGCGGTTTGACCCCCTTGACTGACCGCCCTCTACACTAAAAACAGTATGTTAAAGATGCTAGGAGACGGCGGTTAGACCCTACGTTGACCGCTATACACTAAAACTAGTATATTGAAGGCCAAAAAAGGCCTTGACGGGAGCAAAAAAGACCGGCCCCCTTTTCACACGAGCATCTCTTGACTGCGTGCAGCGTGCAGCTTGTTCTGAGGCTACACGAGGCACACTCACCTCACCCTCTCTCTCTTTTTGAAAAGAAACGAAACATGCCACCGTTTTTTTTACCAGAGGTAAGCTACAGTACGCATATAGTAGGAACGGTCTGCGGAACGATCTCGTTCGAACTTGCTTGTCCTCCAAGCGCGTTCTACGATGGGGCATGCCGACTTTTATATATATATCATTTTTTTTGCCTTCTAAGGCAACGTTTCTGAATATCGTGCCCTCTACAGTGCGATAGGAGGGGTAGTTTTGTACCCTACCGGTAGGCGTTTCTGACTGAGTACCGTACAGCGCATACGTGAGCCATGCCCTCTATAGTGCGGTAGGCGTTTCTGACTGCCGGGGGGGGGCTCCTTAAGGGCACTGAGGAACTTCGTACCCAATAATGTTGCCCTCTACCGTGCGGCAGGAGGGGTGGTTTTGTACCCTGCCGGTAGGCGTTTCTGAATGAGCACAGCGCAAGCGCATACGTGGGTCATGCCCTCTATAGTGCGGTAGGCGTTTCTGACTGCCGGGGGGGGGCTCCTTAAGGGCGCTAAGGAACTTCATACCCAATATCGTTGCCCTCTACAGTGCGGCAGGAGGGGTGGTTTTTTACCCTACCGGTAGGCGTTGCTGAATGAGCACAGCGCATACGTGGGCCATGCCTCTATAGTGCGGTAGCCGTTTCTGACTGCCGAGGGGAGCTCCTTAAGGGCGCTGAGGAACTTAATACCCAATACCGTTGCCTCCACAGTGCGGCAGGAGCGGTCATTTTGTACCCCAGGCGTGTCTGGTTGAGTACAGCGCATACGTGGGCCATGCCTCTATAGTGCGGTACGTAGGTGTTTCTGACTAGACTATTACTGACTATTAGTATACTCCTCGACTGAGGAACTCTACGAGTAGCCAATAAGGCATACACCTTATGAGGCATGCCTTATCGGTGGAAATCCCATCCATGTGTTACAATATTATTCGTTGTACGTGGGGAGCTATCTACCCAATAAGGCATGCCATATACCCAATAAGGCATGCCTTATCCTAATAATAAGCCATACGCCTTATAAGGCATGCCTTTCCCAATAAGGCATGCTTTATCCCAATAAGGCATGCCTTATCCAAATAAGGCATATGCCTTATAAGGCATGCCTTATCGTTGGAATCCCATCCATGTATTACAATAGTATTCGTTGTACGTGAGGAACTATATACAGTACGCGACAGATGTTAAGAATCTGACAATTAAGAATTTGAGACTGAGATTTTTGGAAAAAAATATGAATGCGTCCTCTTTGTACTGAAAAATAGTGTGGAACACACCCAGTCTTACATAAGAATTCCAGTCTGGCCAAAACACAAGAAGTTCTTAACATCTGTCGCGTACTGTACCTAATAAGGCATGCCTTATCCCAATAAGCCATATGCCTTACAAGGCATGCCTCATCGTTGGAATCCCACCCATGTGTACCTAAGACCTCGGGTTTGCACTTTTCATTTTTTCTCAAAAGTCATTTGATTTACTTACTAATAGTACCAATACGAATAATAGTATAGAGCTCCTCAAGTAAAGTGAGGAGCCTCACAAAAAAGAAGTACCGCTCTGGGCATAAATATAAGGACCGTTTATACATGAATATGAATACCAAGCGGTCCTTATATTTATGCCCAGAGTGGCAGCCTCCACTGCGAGCCACGGTCTCCTCCAGGGTATCATACCACCCCTGTCCGGACATCATAAGGAATCGGCTGGGTGTTTTAACCCCTCAAGAACTGGTCCCGCGTTTTTGGGGACAAGCTACTTGGAATTAGTGTGGGATGATTTTTTTTCAGTTCTGGATGGGTTAAGGTGCATCAAGTTTGTTTTGCGTGTCGTACACTTGAGCATACATTTATATACGTTTTATAGTATTAATAATACGCTATAAAAAAAAAAATTAAAAAAAAAACAAAACAAAAAAATGTCGTAGTCTTTCTTCACTTTCTTCGTGTGCCTGTGCTGTGCCCGGCGCAGCTATATACGTAGCTGCGCACGTCAAGCTGAGGCACTTAAGAGTGAGCATATCTCTCCTGTATATACACTCGGCTTGCAAAGATCCTCGATCTCACAGCTGTTTTTTTTTTAATTGTTTAAATATACCCCTTGCCTCTTAGGGCCCGTTTTAACGAAGAAGAAGAAAAAAAATCAATTTGGAAAAAAAAAAAATCAAATCCGCTTTTCATTTGGTCAACACACGCACCAGCACCAAAGATTAGGACCTTGGGGCACAATATTTGGTGCTGGTGCGTGTGTTGACCAATGAAAAGCGAATTTTAATTTTATTTTTTCCAAATTGAATTTATTTTATACTCGTTAATTCGGGCCCTTAGGGCAAAATAAACGTCGCGGTAGAGCCCATGACTATTAACAGTAATAGTAGAAGGTTATTTCCGTCGGTTGACAAAAAAAAAACTCTTACCTGGTATATATTTTTTCTTGCACTGCTGAGTTAAGAGATATCATGTTTTCGTGCGTCCCTTTTTGTGATTGTGGCACCCACGCTACGCATCGTCGGATGGCATAAAACGAAAATTCGTGCATAAGATGTACGTACAGCAATGTTGTGAATACTCGTATATACACCGGTACTCGAAATGATTCTTACATGCTCGGAACACAGTAGTTATCACTACAGAGCCGCGAGTAGCTGCTGCGGTACGCGTTGGAACCGGCGCGTACATCAGTGTTTTTCGGATACAGCAGGGGGGGTGCCCCGACTTTAATAAGAGAGGTAGGTGTGGCACGCGCCGAAAGCACCTTCGTAACTTATCTTAATTGTGCTCGTATGTATTACAGTGAAACCATAGTAAATAGGCACCTACGGTAAACACAAAAACCTATACCTGGTACATACGAGATTTCCCTATTTTTACTATAATAACAGTATTTGGTCCCCTATTTACTATGACGGGGGACTGTAGTTAATAGAACCTATTGTATACACTAAAACCTATATATTATCCTGTTTTTACTAACAATATTTGGTTCTATTTACTATTAATAGGGTCCCCCGCAATAGCCTTCTCTCTTATCCCCAATGGGAAATGCAGATAGCTTTAGTTAAGTGTAGACGGGTCGAGCCGATGTGGCCTCTCGTAACTGTAGTATGACGGGGGGCCATAATATATAGGACTTACGGCGCAGACAAAAACCTACCTGGTACATGTTTATCTATTTTTATCTATTTTTATCAATTTTTACTGAAAATGTTTGGTCCTATTTACTATGGTCCCCCCCTGATGTGATCTTAGCATATACCCTCTCTTGACCCCTTAAGAAACGATCCCACGTTTGGGACAAACTACTTGGAATTAGTGTGGGACAAGTTTTGCAGTTCTGAAAGGGTTAAGTAGTAGGGGTACCCACTCTGGTACTGCTTATCATGCACACGCGGGAGAGAACACACACGCACAACATGGCCAATAAATGGGCACATTGTTGGTCAAATCCCGCCACAGTATACAGTGCGTTCTCGCTTAGACCTACATAGAAGCATGCTTGGCACCTTGGCACTTCTGTTCCCCGGCTCTCACCACGAGGCTCCCAACACCTTAAGCCCCTTTATAACTACTGTACACGATGGCCATAGTCACACCAATCTCTGATAGCTATAACTGCCAGTGATCTGCGGAGACCGTTCCGGGGATCGAAATGGATGATGGGGATCCCAGGTGACCTTCTATGTCCGAGGAGGGAGACGAGCCCCTTCCTGGCACTCCCGGAACTCCGACAAAATATACCCGAAGCATGGGGCCGGCGAATGCCGGCATCCATGCGGAGCCCTTGTACCTGATATATATATTTCTATCTCTCTTTCCTCCGCCTCATGGTGTCCCGGGTCTCAGCCTCTTCCTCCCCCTCCTCGTGAGCAAGGCAACCCGCCAAACGCCCGCGCATTGGAATGACCGAACACGCTGCTATCGTTTTCCGAGACAAACTGCTTGGAACTACGTACGAGTACGAGTAGTGTGGGAGACATTTTGCATTGATTGGTCAAAGAGTTAAGCTTTGCCTTCTCTGCCTGCTAGAGGTGCGTACTCGTAGCGCTTCTCCTTCGGCAGTGATATGTTTGTTCCCGCGGGACGGCAAGCTGTACACACATATGATGTGACCATCGGGGGTACGAAAGCAACGACGCACAGCCAGCGCTTCGTTATTTTTCTCTTCAGAGAGGTATGGTACGTAAGCGGAGCTCTCGTGGGCAAGGAAGGACATCCTTCATTTTTTTTTTTTTTAATCTACTTATCTTGTGTTTGTTTCGAACGGAACAAGGCGTCGCACGTTCCGACGAGGTATTGTCCGCGCGCTTGATGCAAGCAGTGTCTGCCTGCCTGCCTGCCTGGTAGGTGAAAACCCGACGTTCTCCGTCCCGGCATTGTAGGGATGCGAGGGTCTCGTGGTGATACTTACGACTACGACCATGCATTAACATGAGTACAACCCCCACCCCGCCATTGGCTGCCAACATTCAACATATTTACGAAGTGGATCTATACGCGTGTCACACTCTTTTGATCACCTTTACCCCCACAATCACCGCAATTTTTATCCCACACTAACTCCAAGTAAGTTACCCTCCAAAACGTGAGTGTGATTCTGACGCGGTTAGCTGCTTCAGTTTCATTTTGTAGGGCGGTCATTTCCGGCCGGAAATGATTTACCAATAATAACGTGACATGCTGCAGAAACTGTGCCCGTTTTTGCACCCCTCTCCTGGATAGCCGCCCCATCCTCAACTGTTCCCCTACACATGTGCACGACGTACAACCCGCGACCCCGCAACTGCCTACGAATTGCTTCGTACCGTCATACATAGGAACTGGATTATGTTACCTTTCTCTCGCAGCCCCTTCCCTCCATTCCCGCGGTATCCCCTTCCGTTCACACCCCCCTTTCCGCGTCTCCCTTCCTCTCTGTCCCCTCGCCTCTATCTATGCATCCCTTCCCCCCCTTAAGTCCCCTCCCCTCCGTTTCGTTCCTACCCTCTCTCTGCATATAACTTCTTCCCTCTATCCCCTTACCTCGCGTATATCGCCTCCCCCCTACTCCCCGGGGGGGGGGACAATGGCCGAAGTGCTTCCGAAACCGCCACAATGGATAACTCTCCATTATTGGCGGCGTTTGGGCTGTAAGCGAGCGGTATCGCTTCGTGCGTTTTCGCTACTACTGCCATGAATACTACTGCGGTCTAATTGTAGAGCTGTGATGCTACAATAGGCGTTCGAAAAACATTTCAGACACGATGAACGAAAAAGAAGTTCGCCAAAAAAACAAATTTGTCCAGACTCGGGAGAACAAAAGAGGCCGACTTTTTTGGCGCGCGTGCGTGTGGAACGCAGTGAATGAGTGAGTGTGTTTTTTTTTTGCGAATTTGGCAAGCACGATTCAAAATTGTTTGGCGCATCTTCTTCCTACTTAAGGCTGGCTATGCTGCATGAGCTGGACATAGTCGAACGGCAAATTCCGTCGCATGTTGAGAGCTTGCTTTTTGTTTTTTTGTTCCCTCTCGAGAAAATAAAACAACTCAAAATGAGGACGGTCAAGAGGAGGGCACACAGCTCATAGGAAGAACACGTAAATATAGATACCTTTCAAAGGGCAAACTACTTACGGGGGACCATTTCCTCGGCAAGGTTTGAAGAATCAATCTTACTACGAGTACGTACGATAATCCCCTACCGGTAGAGTTTACGCTGCAGGGTCTCTGCTGCAAAAACACCGAAAACGGTTATCCTCGCTTCTCAGATGAGTATAAGCGTTATTAATAGTTACCCAATCCAGTGAATAAGCGTGGAATGTAATAACCTATGACGAACTACTTGGTTTCAGTGTATGAAAATGTCCCGACTCGAATATTTCACACCTCGCACAGATCACGATCTAGATCATCTACAGATATATCATGATCTAGATCATCTACAGACACATAATGATCTAGATCATCTACAGATAGATAATGATCTACATCATTTAGTTCTTCACTTGCCGATGTGAGAGGTTATGCAGGAGGATCTGTATTACGATATATGTATAGGTACCAAATTGACATTTTCCCGGAATACTTTCACTTTTCATCTCCGGCCGCGGGTCTTTTCCCGCGCTGTCGGCTGCGGGGCACGCAGGGGGGCCGCGTGTACACCACGGCGCAAGTGCGGGTCCCGGCCGAGGCCCGTGGGGCGTGCTCTGGGCCTTCAAAGTCGCGAATTCTGGCAAATAACTCAGGGGAGACGTTCCGACTTGACACCGCCTCGCAACTACTCTAAAAAACCTGTCGTACGACTGTTTTTTCATCCGTATGAACTTTGATGGTTCGTTTTTGACCCGCCGTATGAACGGAACACACAAAACACGCACCACGCACGAGAAAACAAGGACCACACCGACATCGAACGAGGCACACATCAAGTGTCGTTCAGCAGAAGTTGTTACCATGTTGCATGCGTCTGCTCTGTCTGAGCTGCGCACAGCAGTAGTAGCAGTTGTAGGAGACGCTTGAAAATTTACAGGCGCATTTTATGTAAATTTGTAATTTGGTTCCAATATTTTGGAATCTACGTAAAGTACACATACACAGATCTACGAGTACGAACGATAGGCCGATCTACATACGTACGAATACGAGTATTTTGGTACAGTACTGTAGCACTACTGCTGGGTACATGTCTCTAGTCTTGACCACAAACTACAGAGCAGCCAAGGCGCCGTTTATCGAACAGCACAGCAGTACAGCAGAATAAGCTGAAGAACACGCAGTGGCCGCTGTTCAGATTGTTGCCTTTGTGGCGGCTGTTATTGTGTCCTGTATGCGTGCGCCGGACCCGTAGTAAACAGCTACGAGTAGCAGGAGGAATCCGGCAGATCTAGTTGTGACAGCTACGAACAACGAGTTCTCCTTTGCCGTGTTTTGTCTTTCATTGCGAATGCGTGTGTGTTTGATGTATGCGATTCCAGCAAAACCCCCCACTGATTTTAATATCACCCGCGCTTTACAGCAGCGATTAAAAACAACGAAACCGCTAATATCCGTCACGGGTAAGGATAACACTTCATACTCGCCGAGAAGTTGGGCCCAGGGTACTCGGGTATCCAGCTGTTCGACGGGCACCCTTAGGCGAGTACTCGGCTGCTTAAAGCGTACCAGGGTACCCGCCGAAAAGACATTACGCACGAGTGAATACTCTTATCTAGGACCGGGGCGGGACTCGTCGGGCAACAGCTCTGTCATAACTATATTCTGTACACTCAGCTGTACAGCGCAGAACAGCCGTGATAACTACAGTACCTCTGTGGGATCGACTATAAATCCTACAAAAAATAGTTAGATCGACTTCAGAAACAAAACAAGTCGTTGAGCCTGGACACCAAACTGAAGTTTCTTAACACCGGGAGCCCACTGCTGTACCTCAGATACGATATCATCTCGTGACAGTTGTTTCGTTAGGAATGCCCGTCGCTACTACGTTTACAGTCTATGCCACAGGTTTGCTCCAAAAATTAAACTATGAAGCATGTGCGATCTATTTTCACCTTGCGACACCCCCGGGATTTCAAGTGACCAACATCCCGAAGGGGAACCTTGTATAGCAGTACATATTCAACTCAGGGAACATGTGCTACTATATCATACAGATTGTACGGGTCCCACCCGGCAACATGATGAGCTAGATCATACAGATCATACAGATCATACAAAGCATACAGATCATACACCTTGAAAGGTCTACTGCTTATTATATCATGAACTGTGGCAATAGATGATCCGTCCGAGAGGTGTGGAATATGTGTTGCCATATACACCTCCTTCCTGTCCGGCAATAAATATCCCTGGCGTGCTGTGAAGCGCCTGGGGTGCTGAAACGCCAGAAACGTCATCATGTCTTCGGCGTTCACCGATGCGGCCAGGAGAACCCGAGTCGTCCCGGCCGATTACGCGTAGTATGCAGCACATGAGGCAAAAATATACCAAAACACACATACTATAATATACATCACCGCGGCTACGGGATAGCGTAGCAAAACAGTAGTTCGAGCATTACATGGTTTGAGCCACACCTATACAACAACAGTAAGTAGTGATGTGTAGAAGGTTGGCCGGCGCACGACGCGCACCCAGCCGTTTCGGAACGAAGAGGGGCAGATCGCCCTTGGGAAAGTTGGAAACTCCCCACCATTGAGCGGTACACGCTTCGCGAGCCCATCCGACACGTACCAAGTATGCAGTGGTGAGCGCGATGCGCTGTGCTCTGTACGCCATCCGCTGTCCTGCCGACGACGCCAAGTGTAGTGATGCTCGAGGTATGACGGAAGGGGCGCAGGTATTGTCGTTGTTTTGGCTTGGAATCACAGCTTGCACCTCACCACAGGAGACCTCTTGTTTTATACTAATCTTCTGATGATGGGAGACTAAAAAGGCTACGCTGAGATAAGAGAGCCTTGAGGGGTGGGCCCGGGGAAGAGTGAGGGAGGATGGGCGAGGCTCTGCTTCAAGACAGCAGAGCCCTTGCTCACACTAGCAGCCCGCTAGTCGGATAGTTATGATAGTTCTCTCACTAACAGCCCGTTAGTCGGGTAGTTATACTAGCCTAGGGAACTTTCCCATGATGCTTACGTAGCTATTCCCGAGTGATCGTCTATCCTGTCCAAGGGGTAATACCAGTCCTCCTGTGGTAATCTAAAAGCTAAGTCTACGGGTTCTCTCGTCTTTTGAGGAATATTCTGATGCTCAGAACATTCCTACGTGCTTACGAAGCCTCGATGCTACTGCCTATCTGATCTACCAAGGAAACTTCAGTACACGAGAATAGTCTTAGGGTGGCACAAGGCTTTGGACCTGTACGATTATCTCTCAATCATTATACAGCCCTAGAGCACCTCATCACAAGTAGCTACTGTACGTATCTCACCAAAGCACTATATATACCATGCGATGAGGCCACATCAGCACATGTGGTGAGGCCGCATCATCATCAGCACGCGGCCGTGGCGAAGGTCGGCCTGGATAGTAGGTGTGTGTGGGACATCTGCGGTGGGGGAGTTGGCAGGGTACAGCAGTTGCAACATCGATTTCAGCACCGTTTGCGTTGGCGACTGCTGCTACTGCTGTTCTGTGCTACTGCTGCCACTGCTGCTGCTGCTGCTGCTGCTCTGTGCTACTTTGTTTGCTGCAGACGCACGAGCGAGTCAGCCGATATACACACAGACATATAATACTCGCTTCAACAACAGACAGAAAGAGGAGCGCCTTTTGTTTTTCACGCCCCTCAGATTGGTCGGGTTGCTCTATACCTAGAGCCAGTAGGTGGTAGGCTGAGATAGACAGCGAGCGTACATCAACTGGAGGTGTCGTTTGCACGCGTGCCGACTGGCTGCTTGATTTGCTGCTCTCTCTGCTCGATTCACGCGTGTAGATACAAGAAAACAAGCAATCGAATGAGCGAGTCGAACAGAAGACAGTTTTCTTCGCGGTAGACACGGACGGTGTGTTTCTCGCAGATTCTGGTGCGTGTGACCTCAAATGAACAAGCGCGGGAAGGGCTACTTGGTTTCAGTATACGAACATACCCCCCTTCGAATATGTCGCGCTCTACTGCTGTACATCTGTCCGGCAAAATATAGTCCTGGCGTGTTGATCGCCTGGCGTGCTTAAACACCAGGGAACCGCATGTCTCCATATTTCTTTCCGGTACGGCCAAGGAAGCTTTTACGAGTACTGTAGTCGTTCCGGGCGAACGAGCACATTGCACAAGGCTAAAAAAAACACCATCCCACCACCACGGCTACGTGCAGCGTACAGCAGTGGTAGTGAGTGTGGGTGTCGTGTGCTGTCGAGCGGTGCGGTGAGGTGTGGTGACACGTGCTACGATACGTGCAGCACTTTTTGAGCAATGTATTTCTGACTGACTATCACTGACTATTACTGACTATTTCTGACTATTACTGACTATAGCTGACTAGTAATGACTATTAATGACTATTAATGACTATTACTGACTATTTCTCAACTGAGGAACTCCCCAATATTATCATTGGAATACCATTTACTTGTGTTTTATGGAGAATGGTTAACTGCACATATATACCGGTAAGTATCTCCCGCGGGGTCTATATGCACTCAACCCGACTTGACAAACCGCGAGGGGGAACGCTAAAAACCCAAAGCGTCTCTCGCAAAATAAAGCAACAGCATACGTACCACATACTATGCACCATGACTATATTTTTGATATTTCGAAAGGACATGAAAGACTGACGACACAAGTTTCGTGTATTCACAATGACATAATTTGAGTGTCACTCTGTACATGTCGTGTCATGTCGTATCGTTTTGTGTTGTGTGTCGTCTGGGAACATCCTAGGATATCCACGGGTTCACAATTGACGTGTAGACACCCATGACCTTACTCGAACCGTAACATGTAACCGACATTGATACCTGGGAACATTGCCGACTATGATCATATACTTAGTAGTATCACTCAGTACGCGTCGTGGCGTGCCGTGTCTTATGTGGCGTCTGGAGACATCATGGCGTATCCACGGGTTTAGCACTGATATGTAAGCGTGCGTGTTATTCTTACGAGCCATATAACATGTACCCGACATATGAGACCTGGGAACATCGCCGACTACGATTGGTACGTATATGATCACCCTATTCGTGCCGTGTCGTGTCGTGTCGTGTCAACGATGATCGACCGACACAGTCACAGCCAGCCAGCCGTAATGTTGACGACTTCGCCCAGCTTCAAAATAAATCAGTTGCTAGTCCACAAAAAACTCCTAGTTTCATCTGCATTCCGAGAAATTTCCCACGCGGTTGGGGTTAGCGTTAGCGCTGTTAGCTGTTTTCAACGCCAAGAACTAGTTTCCAAGCATTATGTTCATTCAGTCTCTCACTCAATCACGTACGTACCAGGTATTTTTCAAATTTTGTTCGAGCGTTTCAAAAAACAAGTCGAGGACACGTCACGCGGCGGTCTTTCATCGACCTCGATTGTTGTTTTTTATGTTCACCGACCGGTTTCCAAAAAAAATGCTGCATACGTCGAGACCGATTTCTTTCGGGACGTGTCAAGGCCTATGTTGTCTGTATCATGCTAGTTTAGGTGTAGGAGGTCCATTAGCCAAGGGGTCAAACCGCCGTCTTTTATGAATGGCATCATCCACCGCCTCCTGTCACCGGCTTCTGCCCCCGGTGGCAAACGAAAAATAACGTACTATATACCTGGTATAGTACAGCACCCGACACCACTTAAGGCACTCTTATTTTGCACAGGTCTCTGTTTCTGCCGCCGGTGGCAAACCGAAGCCCGCATATAGTACAGTACGCGACACCATTTAAGAAAATCTTATTTTGCACCGGTTTCTGCCACCGATGGCAAATCGAAGCCCTTATTTTAGTACAGTACGCGACACCACTTAAAAAAATGTTATTTTGTCTGCCACCGGTGGCAAACCGAAGCCCGTGTATTAGTACAGTACGCGGCACCATTTAAGGAAATATCATTTTGCACCGGTTTATGCCACCGGTGGCAAATCGAAGCCCGTATTTTATTACAGTACGCGACACCATTTAAGAAACTTTTATTTTGCACCGGTTTATGCCACCGATGGCAGAAGCCGTATTATAGTACAGTACGCGACACCATTTAAGGAAATATCATTTTGTACCGGTTTCTGCCACCGGTGGCAAATAGAAGCCCATATTTTAGTACAGTACGCGACACCATTTAAGAAACTCTTATTTTGCACCGGTTTCTGCCACCGGTGGCAGAAACCGTATTATAGTACAGTACGCGACACAAAATACCTGGCCCAGCGAGCGACCGGTGTCTAGCTGCACGCAACAGCCCTGTCTGTTCGCGTGTTCTACCAGTCTGCCAGCACCGTTCCGTGCGGTGTCCACTTGGTGTTCCCACAAGCGCGATCAACCAAACAATGCCGTTTGCTGCTGTCAAAGTGAGCTAAGTACTACGTACTCTGCCAAATAGTATTACCCTTAACCCCGAATTATCTCTACGACAACAAACTGCAGATTATTCTCCTATCGGTTCCCGATCCCTAATAATAGATTCCTTTAGACTCGCAGGCTCAAATTGTTATGCGAAACTCGTATTTTGGGCCATTAAGAAACTCTTTTTTTTGTACCGATAGGCTCAAATTCTTACGTGAACCTCTGATTCTGGAACCCGCAGGCTCAACTCCTTATTCTTATGTTAGGCAGGGTGTTTCCTACACTAATTTCAGTAAAAAAACAAAAATGTTTTTTTTTCTTATCACGTTTCGTGAAAAGAAAAAACGTCGAGCCAAGACTTCTTGGCTTCCAGTTTCTTATGTGCTGTCGCACACTGTACGTAGTCGAAGAAGAAGGCGGACGCGAGGGAGCAGAGGGTAATCGGGGAGTTGAGGGCCAGGGAAGCGGTGTTACACGTTTAGCCACCGGCTTCATGCTGTCAACGGTGGCAAACATCTGCAAGCCCGTAGTAGTCGAAGAAGGTGGACGCAAGGGACCTGACAAGACCGAGAGTTGGGGCGGGGGAAGGGAGGGGGTGGGGAGAAGAGAGGGGCGGGGGGTAATGGGGGGGAGAGGGGGGGGCAGGGGGCGTACTCGTTGTCATGCATGGCCGTAGTCGTATGGCCATTAGACCCTCGCATCCCTACAATGCCAGGACGGAGCAGGTCGGGTTTCCACCGACCAGATAGGCATTGCTTGCACCAAGCGCGAAGCTCCTTGAGGTGTTCGGCGAGTCGCATTGAGGGCGGGCTCTATCCTACTAAGAGACGCTTGCGAGGCACGCACCCTTCGGCTGGTTGACAGCTGACAGTGGATAGAATGCCGCACATGCCGTACGTCAGCTACGTACGTACCCGTATTAATTCCGACCGAGTTAATTTCGGTCGATCGATAGCCAGCCTTTTGCATTTTTTTGCCAGCTGCGCCATATATACGTCGGTCGCGCGTGGTCGTAACATTCCACATCTCGGACAGATCTATCTACAGATATGTTATGATCTAGATCATCTACAGATAGATCATGCTCTACAGGTCATCTAGTTCCTCACCTGCCGTTGCGATAGGTTGTGCAGGATCTATACAGTACAGATCCAACCCAGGAATCTTGCGCTACTACAAGTAGATCGTGCGGGTTGTACGGGTCCCACCCGCCAACACGGGCTGAAACATACCGAGTTCAGGAATAGATCTGCCTCGAAAGGTCTACTGCTTCTAGATCATGACCTGAGATCTTGAAGTGGAAATCGATTTATGTTGTCCGAGGTGTGTCATAATTCTACTCAAAATAAGAAGAACAAAAACAACAGCAGCAGCAGCACCATCAACAGGTACACAGGTGACCGGGACCCCCCCCCCCCGCCTTGCAGAATGTGCGCGTAAAACATAACCTTGTGCAAACCCCCCTCATGGCTTCTCGACAGACTTCTCGCATTCGTTACGTCGTCGTTATCACAATGGTGTGCCTCTTGTTGTAACGTCCTCGTACAAGGCTTTTTTTACGCCCACCATTAGTTCAATGGGGGGGGGGGGGCGTACTCATGTGTTGCTTGCCTTTAGTCATTTGACCATTTGACCATGACATCCCCTTTTAGACGCAGCAATGCAAATGGGGGGGCGGGGGTGGGGGGAGTCCCGGCCACCCTGTGTAGCGTATGTGTACCTTCCGAGCTCCACGTAGCCGACTCTCGTATAGGGCACCAGCCCTACGCCGTCCCTGTGCGACGCGTAGAATGACACCTCCAGCGTAAAGCAGAGCACGTCGGGAGACAGCAGCTGCCCTAACGCTCGGCGGCCCGTGCCCTCCTTACCTGCCGTAGGGATGAATTACAAGATGAGGTGAGGGTATGCGGTGGCAGAGAGGACACGCTCGCGCCTTGTTATTGTCGTTGTTGTTGTTATTGCTGTTGTTGTTGTAATTTTGCTATTTTGCTGTATATGCATTACTTTGTGGTTGATGTTGCTGCTATGATATTTATTTTTGGTTTGGTTCTGCTTTTATGCCATTTTGCTATTTTCTACAAAACGTGAAAAAAAGTATCTTACTAGGCCTCTTGTTTTGCTATTGCACTACGTATGTATGTTGTTGTTTTACTGGTTTGCCACTTTGTTATTTTGATTCATTTTTTTTTGCATAGTTGAAGATCGGGTACAGGAAGGGGGGGGGAGGAAGGGAGGCGGGGATAGGGTCATCCGTTCTTTCCACGGGCAACATTGGTAAATCACTGAAAACCGAAAACAGCCTAGTCTGACTCACTTGGATCAGAATCGAACCTTGATCGCTCGAACGAAAAATCCGGAGCGTTGACCTCGAGCATCCTCGGAAACGCGGCTAGAATGTCCCCGCGCGGGTTCAACCCCTCGCCTTCATCACCCCCCCCCCCCGCCCCCGCCCCTACCCCCGCCTCTGCGCCCGCCCCAGCCCCCGCCCTCGCCACGCCTTCGCCCTCTCCATAATGGTCCCTGCTCGTCTTACCACTGCTGACGCTGCTGCTGGCGTCTCCTTCCTCTCCTTCCCCCCCCTGTGGATTTCTTTTGTCTACGCCGTAGTTACCGTTTTCTCCGTTTGAAGTTTGTTGCGCTGTAGGTGTTGCTGCTGCTGCTGCTACTGTTGTTGCTGTTGTTGTTGCTGTTGTTGTTGCTGCTGCCGCTGCTGCTGCTGCTGCTTCCGCCTCCTCCTCTGCTCCTCCTCCCGCCGCTGCTGCCGATGTGTCGATACTGGCCGCCGAAGCGGAAGGGGAGCAGGAATGCCGCCGTCGCGGTGTAACCGTCGGCTTTGACGAGATTGGAGGCGTTTCTCTGGGTGTAACCGTCGGATTTGACGACAGTGGAGGCGTTTCTCTCGGTGTAGCCGTTGGATTGGACGGCACTGGAGGCGTTCCTCGCGGTGTCACGGTCGGGTTTGTCGAAAGTGAAGGCACTTTTCGGGGCGGGGAGGAGTCGATTGGAGGCTTTTCCCTCGGTGTAACCGCCAGATTTGACGAGATTGGAGGCGTTTCTCGCTGTGAGGAGGAGGAGGAGGAGGGGGAGGAGGAGGAGGAGGACTCGGTGTCCGTGGAGCAGCAGCAAGTCGTCTCTCGCGGCTGTGGCTGTGGCGGCTGTTCTTCGGACGGCCTTGCCGGAACTGTCGCTGTTGCTGTTGCTGTTGCTGTTGCTGTTGCTGTTGCTGTTGTGGCTCCTCCCCTTTTCGGCCTCAAAATTGTCTTCGTCGACGCAGCAGCAGCAGCAGCAGCAGCAGCAGCCCCCGGGGGAGCCCAACCTTTCCGTCTTGCGGCCGTGTTGTTGCCGTACATGAAAGAGTTCGTACCGACGCTGTGGGCGTGAATGTCTTCTCTCGCCCGGGGTAGCAGTAGTAATAATGGTTGTTAGAGGGCCGGAAGAAGAGTCGAGCACAACACACGTACGTAAGTACGTGTATGTGTTTGTTAGTTAGTTTGTTAGCGTGAGAAAAACAAAAGACGATCTGGGAAGGGGGAGGGGGGGGGGGGTTGTTTAGGTTCCCCTTGGTTTTCTTCTCGTTTCGGGGAATGTTTTATAAGTGATCAAGGTTGAAGCTCATGCTACACATTGTTGAGGATGGGCAAACGCAATAATACTGGTACGAGTGGTTTCGTTCATTATCTGTGCGTCTGTCTATTTATGTATATATGTGTGCCGTCTGTACGCTCGGATAGAGGCGCTGATATTGTTTCGGTTACGGATTGAGTGCACCAGGTCACAGAACGTATCACGCAAAACAACATGCTATTAATACTTCGTATATACTTTATACTTACGTAGGAGACCGCGGTTTGATCCCCTTTTGACTGACCGCCTACACTAAAAACAGTACAATAAGGCCCAAAGAGACCTTGACGGTTTGACCCCATTTTGACTGACCTCCCCCTATACTAAAAACAGTATAATAAGGCCAAAAGAGGCCTTGACGGTTTGACCCCCTTGACTGACCGCCCCTTACACTAAAAACAGTATAATACGGCCAAAAGAGGCCTTGACGGTTTGACCCCTTTGACTGACTGCTCCCTATACTAAAACCAGCATAATAAGCCCAAAGGAGTCCTTGACGGTTTGACCCCCTTGACCTTGACTGACCGCTCCCTACACTAAAAACAGTATAATGGGGTCAAAAGAGGCCTTGACGGTTTGCCCCCCGTGACTGACCGCCCCCCATACAAAAAACAGTATAATAAGGCCAAAATAGGCCTTGACGGTTTGACCCCCTTGACTGACCGCTCCCCATACTAAAAACAGTATATCAGGGCCACAAGAGACCTTAACGGTATGACCCCCTTGACTGACCGCCCTCTACGCTAAAAAGAGTATACTAGGGCCAAAAGAGGCCTTGACGGTTTGACCCCCTTGACTGACTGCCCCCCATACTAAAAACAGTATAATAATATAATAAGGCCAAAAGAGGCCTTGAAGGTTTGACCCCCTT
>MEHQ01001877.1:0-20686 GCA_008828725.1 Saccharina japonica
GCTGCTGTGCTGCTGCGCCGGCGCGCTGCTGTGCTGCTGCTCAGGCGCGCCGCTCCGGTGCCGCTCGGCCAGTCCTAGCACGACCACACTCGACCCGCTCCTTTTTTTCACGCTCTCGTTGCTGTCCTTCCCAGTCGGCTCCTCGCTTTCTCTCTCGTTGCACTCAGGGTGCTTGGTCTGAAAAATGTACGTCCCGCTAAACGCCATCCATAGAACAGAAATCTTCACAATTGAAACGAATAAAAATGAGAACACGAAGAGAGGGAGAGAGAACTTCACATTTAATGAAGAAATGATGACACGAGAGAGAGAAAGAGACCCGGCCGGCCTTGTTTGCGCACGATGGACGAGTACCAGCTACGACCTACCGGTATATTGGGTACATTGCTTATTGGGCGAAGATGATAAATGGGATGGCAAAAAATACCGTACAAAATAAAATAAATAAAAAATGCTCTTACAAAATTTGCCCCGAACTATGAATGATGTGTGTGTTTTCTTCACATTAAACCGTCTTTTCTACCCGTCGACATCCAGCACACCCAGTGTTTTTGCCGATTCTTCATCCTAGAGGGGTACCAGTTCTCAGGTCACAAAACCACGACACAGAGATACTACGCCGCAATGCAGTAAGCAGGGTGATGTGAAGTGAATGCACAAACACTCTCCTCAGGTGGGCCCCCTCCACCATGAGGCATAAGGCACCAGCCGGAGGGGGGGGGGGGTGTATTCATCAGCCGCACGTCATGCATGGCCGTAGTCGTATGATATGACCATAGACCCTCGCATCCCTACAATACCGGGACGGAGCATGTCGGGTTTTCACCGACCAGGCAAAACATTGGTAGCACCTGCCGGGGGAAGAGCGGGCGATGGCTCGCGGCTTGGCCGGCTGGTTGCGTCTTCGCCGCACCAGCAGTATACTGAAGGGATACAGTATACTGGCTGCTGACTTCTACAGTATGTTTGTGTGTTCTTCACATTAAACCTTCCTTTTTACCCGTCGACATCCAGCACACCAGTGTCCGTGCCGGTTATTCGTCCTAGAGAGGTACCAGTTCTGTGGTCACATATATTGTACGTACTGGCTTCGCCAGCCAGTATGTGTGTTCTTCACATTCTCTGCTTACTGCACTGAGCGTAGTATCTCTGTGTCGTAGTTTTGTGACCGCAGAACTGGTACCTTTTTAGGAGGAAGAATCGGCACGGACACTGGGTGTGGTGGATGTCGACGGGTAGAAAGGAAGGTTTAATGTGAAGAACACACACACACACATTGCAATGCCATATACGGCAGGCACGACTACCCCTGCTAGCAATCCAGCTGCGTGAAAGAGAGAAAACCAAAGAAAATAAAACCGAAAAGGAAGTACGCAGCCCTTATGAATAAATTGATAGCATTGGATAACGAGCTGGCATTGAGAATCGAGTTCGATCTGATACCGATGAGTAATCAACAAAAAATAGTAACATTGTATATACCTTGGTGTAAATTAGGGCTTCGGTCTGGCGCGGTGTACACTGCCGGTACACATATACTGGCAGTATATGTATACTGGCAGTATATTTATACTGGCTGAGAACACCAGTATATTGCAACATATAGTACTCTGCGTACGTCCCACTAATCGCCATCCCATACAACCCAACGGAGAACGTATGGCATATGTTTCCTGAATTGTTGGATTTGTATACTTGTACAGACCTTGTGCACAAAATATTAGAATGGCAGAAGTGGTGAGAATCGACGATCGAAGGGACGGGTAGAGGAAAAACGCGTTCGATACAATGTGATATTATTGCGGGGGACCTATACTAAATACTAGTAAATAGTACCAAATGTTGCTACTGCTGTACAGTAGTAAAAATCGGTGAATACAGAGGTTTTTGGGTGTACCGTAGGCCCTATTTACTAGTATTTATGTATTTATCTATTTATTATGCCCCCCCCCGAAGTGGGTGTATCGCAGGTTTGTTCTTTCGTTCTTTCGATATTTCGATAGAATGGAAACTTTCGTCACGATATCCAACGCTGCTGTGTGTGTTCCCGTTATTTTCAGCTTGTCGATCACGGCATCACGGCACTCGACACCGGTCGACTGCTCTTCTTGCTTGTAACACAAGTACATCACTACTGTTAATACTAGGATATCTAACGATAAATTACGTAGTTCGATATTATATATTTAGAAAAATAAAAATAAACAATCAGCTGTGAGCTCGAGGATTTCGTCGAAACTCATCTTTGCTAGCTGAGTGTGCGATACCGATAAAACCTAAAAAAGGGAATTCGATACCGTACCATTTCGATATTTGATATATAAACCACTACTATGATATCGAACGATAAATTAATTCGATATCATACGATACCGATAAAACCAAAAAAGCTAATCGATACCGTACCATTTCGATATGTGATGTATAAACCCATCGAAGCTTTCGTTCTGTGTCAGCATAAACATAAAAAAACACGGGGGTGCCAGGGGATGGAGGGCAGAAACACGTTCGATATATTGAAATATCGAAAGTCCGATACGATATCCAACACTTAACATACTGCTGTATACACGTATACAGTATACAGTATACAGTAGGGTTAACCTCTTTTAAGGGAAATTGATATACGAAGTATACCGGTATGGGGCCTTAAGTTTTCTGCGCACCGTTTTAGCGCCATGATAAACTACAGGTACCAGGTATGCGACACTTTTTTTTTCTTTTTTTTTGTCCATCCCATCTATTATCTTCGCCCTTCTTTTCTCTCTCCCTCTTTAGTCGTAACTCAGATCCGGGGCCACTAAGTAGGCTCTTCTCCCCCCTCCCCACTACGGTACGTGCCTTGTATTTTTATCGCGAGAAGATTTTAGCACTTTCTTCCCTCGTCGACTGGCGTCGGATTCCGCCTACCCACGCCACGAAGGCGCTCTCAGCAATTGGTTCCTTTTTATTTTTTCAAATAAGGTAAAAATCTCACCACGGTGGGATTCGAACTTGGGGACCAATGCCAGTAGTCTTTGAAAACTGACCCCTAGTCTACCGGGGCGACCGGCACATACCAACTCCGATGAGGGGCGGTGGTACATAAGGGACCTCCAACCTCGAACGCACTATGATACATACTATTAATACGGTCTCTTGAAGGGGGCTGCTACTTGTAATACGGTATCATACATACGGTTCTGTAGACGAGTTCGTAGACACTGTGTGTGTGTTCTTCACATTAAACCTTCCTTTCTACCCGTCGACATCCAGCACACCCAGTGTCCGTGCCGATTCTTCATCCTAAAAAGGTACCAGTTCTGTGGTCACAAAACTACGACACAGAGATACTACGCTCAGTGCAGTAAGCAGAGCAGTCAATACAATGCCATATACGACAGGCAAGACCTACCCTGCTAGCAATCCAGGTGCATGCAAGAGAAAAAAAGAGAGAACATAAAAATAGCGAAAAGGAAAAAATAATAAAAAGTAAATAAACTGAACCAAATCAACAATCAAGCAACCAAACAAAAGCATGACAAAATAAAAGAAAAAAAGAAAGCGTCCTATTCGTACGTGAAGGCGTCAGTGGCAGTATTGTCAGTGGCAGTGTGCCACCTGCTACATAGTTATTACCGTTGGTGCTGTATCACACCCGCCCGTGCAGCGAAGGTGTCTGTTGAGCTGTTGACTCTGCACAATACCAGGTATAAGGCAATTTGTTTTATTGTGTACGAGCCATTCCCCACATATTATCGTTCCGGTATATACTTTATATGAATAAAGGTTGATAAATATGCAAGGGACCTCGATTTTCTGTTCACCGTGTTTTTCCACGACGCCTGCTAGAATGTGAAATCACGAAAATCACACACACGCAATTGATTGCAAGCGACCGGTACCGACTCTGATATAATCTATGTACAAGGGACGCTGGGATGTATGATATGTGGGGCCCATGGGGTTTGACGTATGGCCCTACTGAGAAAGGGTCATACCCCATAGCGATAGTGTGGGGCCTCCAATCCCAACTGCAAATCGTACAACAGTAGTAGACTACGTGACGTAGGGTCAATCGTCCCCGACAGGTTGACGATTAGCGGTTGTGAGGCCACTCAAGACCTCTTCAGACTTACTATACTAGTGTTAGTGTGGAGAGTCCCTTGAAGACTGCCTGGCCGTCAAGGCGCAAGAGTGTGGATAAACCCTGATTGCACACCGGGTATAGAAATTGTGCTCTGCGTACCTCCACCCTGCTCCCGCTAGGCACCCTGTGAAGTCTTGCCAAGCGTAGCTTCCAAGCACTGGTCACAGACATACCTGCTAGGTAGGGTTAGGGTTCGGGTCGGGGTGGGTCGGCTTTAGGCGCGCGGCCAAAACCCGACCGAATTCACCAAAATCGAGGGTTTCCAACAAACGGCAGTAGCAAAAAATAATGTACAGTAGAACCTTATCTAAAAATACAGGATGTGCAGAGTACAATTTGTACACTCGGTGTGCAATTAGCGCTCCTCGTAAAGGTGCCATTATTATTATAGCCGACGTATGTATTTGCTGTTGGTACCGAGGAGGCCTAGGTAGCTTATTTTCAAGGCTTATCACGGTATTTTGGCGGGACGGTAACGACGGTAACGGCGGGACGGGACGGTTAAACCGTCGTTTAACTGTTCCCGTCGTCCCGTCAAATCCCGTCCCGTCCCGTCCCGCCGACAAATATCCAACCGTTGAACTTTACCGTCCCGTCCCGTCATCGAAATCTGCCCCGTTGAACTTTACCGTCCCGTCCCGCCAAGAAAATCGCTCCCGTTGAAAATTACCGTCCCGTCCCGTCGAGATAATGTAATTTACCGTCCCGTCCCGTCATGCGCCGTTGTCTTTACCGTCCCGTCCCGCCGACAAAACTTGTCTCTCCCGCCAAGATTCACACCTGCCCGTTGTCTCTTCCCGTCATTCCCACCAAGAATCTACGAATTTGCAAAATTTGTTTTTTCACACTGGTAGTACATTAAAATTAAATCAAAGTGATAAGAATTTACGAATTTACGGAATTACGAAATACGAAAATTCCGAAATATGAAACATCAAAATATCAAAATATGAAATAATGAAATAACAAAAATTTGAATTTACGATTTTACGATGGATGTAGTAGACGCCAAGACGGGGGGGTGGTTCGTAGTGTCGGCTCGCTGGCCAGATGTCGGACTGTTGGCTCGACTTTACCTGGGGATCGACACCACCAGTTGTCAAGCAGAAAGGAACAACTTCTCTGCTCTTTCGGCAGTCGTTAGCCAACTGCGCACCTCCCTTGGGACTGACAAAATCGAAACGATGATACTGCTCAAGCTCAACTCGCACTTGATCCCCGGGCTAGCGAAGGTTCTCCAGGATGTAGCGGCGTTAAAGGCTAACTGCGACGTGGAGGCTGCCGCATCAGTCGCTGCTCAAAACGCTGCGGCTGGCAAGGTTGTTTCTGTGGACGAAGCATGATGAGGATTGCTCTGTACTATTATGTAAATATATACGAGTTCGTGGCGTAATTTGTAAATTGCAAGGTAATTCGGTGCGATTTCGCCGTGCCGGTATATAATTTATTATGGGAATACGCATTTCAAGATGGCTTTCTGTTTACGTACGATTCGTACGAGTGTTTATTTTCGTGTGTTCCTCTGGAGCAACAACTGTTTTGATCCAATGATCCAGTGCCGTCTCTTCCCGCCGTGAAGAAAAATATTTACCGTCCCGTCCCGTCGTGAAAAATTATTTTTACCATCCCGTCCCGTCGTGAAAAATTATATTTACCGTCCCGTCCCGCCGTGAAAAATTATATTTACCGTCCCGTCCCGTCGTGGAAAAAAATCCCGTTGAATTTTACCGTCCCGTCCCGTCGTGAAAATCTACCCCGTTGAAATTACCGTCCCGTCCCGTTGAGAAATTGTACACCAACCGTCCCGTCCCGTCCCGTCTGGAAAACCTGTTTGGTCGTCATTTTACCGTCCCGTCCCGTCCCGTCTTCATTTTTTTTTCCGCCAAACAAGTAAAAACAGTACCGTCCCGTCCCGTCTCGATTATCGAGTACCGTGATAAGCCTTGCTTATTTTACACTTATTGGAGAAAATGGTTGAGGGTCACTGTGTGCAAGACGAGTATTAGCTTCAGCCCTAACCGTGACCTTGGGATTTGACTGAAATGTTTGTTCGTGTACAGCAGTGCAGTACTACGTAAAAGGGTTAACCCTTACAGGACTGGAGTCCCGTTTTGGGGACAAATTACTTAGAATTAGAGTTGTTTGTCCCCAAAACGGGACTCCAGTCCTAAAAGGGTTAAGGAGCCGGTACCGTCATTCAGCCAAACGTTTCAGCCAAAAAAAGGTATACCTTGTACCATGTACCTCTATCGTCTATCGTATATACGTAGCACGCGTCAAGAGTCAAGAGATGGCACTTCTCCTCATCATGATCGAGTAGTTTTCTCCCGTCCTCTTGCGCCTTTACCTTGGCTTACAGCAGTACTTCGTTTTGTTTGTTTTTACGTACGGTATATGATTTAACGCTGCCGCCGATCATCCAATGTAAGTATTTTTATTAGATGAGGCCTGCTGCCCCGGCCAGTGGTTCTAGCCTCGCCCCTCCACCTGGACCACAGCGCGCCGGTCCCAGTGCCGGTCCCTGTACCGGTCCCGGCGCTGGCGCCGGCACCGCCACCTGGACCACAGCGCGCCGGTCCCAGTGACGGTCCCTGCACCGGTCCCTGTGCCAGTCCCTGCGCCGGTCCCGGCGCTGGCGCCGGCACCGCCAGCCTCGGCTTCACTGATGATATGTATGATAGGTATATACTTCATATGTACGTACTTCTTTTCGGGCCAATCCCCATTTCCAATTTCCGAGGTTGACAACGAAGGCCTTGAAGGTATGATACATGATATGGTAGGTATGAAGGAGATTTGGAGGCGGTTTGGCTCGCGCTCATGTGTGATAACTAGTGATAACTCCCGAGATCCCAACCGCAGCCCAACCGGTGTTTTTTTCCTCTTCGGGTGAGTGTTACTGACCTTCCCATTAGTAGTATATACGAGTAGTACAATGTCATGTTTTTGGCATTGATGTTGGTGTTGGTGGTGTTGGTGGTGGTGTTGGTGTTGGCGGTGGTGTTGGTGGTGTTGGTGGTGGTGTTGGTGGTGTTGGTGTTGGTGCTGTTGGTGTTGGTGTTGATGGTGTGTTGGCGTTGGTGAGAGTTTGTCGGTGTAAGTGGTGGTGTTGGTGTTTGTGCTGATGTTAGCGGTGGTGTTGGTATTATTGGTGTTGGTGGTGCTAGTCCTGGCGTTGTTGTTGGGTGGTGTTGGTGATGGTGTGTTGACGTTGTTGTTGGTGATGGTGTGTTGGTGTTGGTGTTGGGGTTTTCCGTCGTCTCTCGTGCCCGCTATCTGGAAACAGTCCGTTGTGACTATAGACGAGCTCTAGAGTAGTATTGCTGGGCGGTTGAACAAAAAAATCACGAGGTAAGCATGAAAAACAATTGAAAAACACTAAAGCACAACCGAAGAAAATCGCAAACTATGTATGCTTAAAATTGTTGACGGTGGCATTTTTTTAGAGTTGTAATACATTGGGTCCTATTCATCGCTGTTACCTTCGTACCCTGTTACCCTTGTCGCCATACGTGTCCGCCCTCCATCCCCGCATTGCTGAGCTTGACTTTGTTTGTTTTGTCGCCTTGTGTTGGTTTGTGTTTTGTGTCTTGTTTTGTTTTGATTGTTTTGTTGATTCGATTCGATTTGATTTATTTGATTTGATTTGATTGCTTGTTTTGGTGTCTGTTTGGGTGTGTGCTTTTCCTTGTTTTTGTTTTGTAGTGTTTCGGTGTTTGGTCGAGAGTGTATCCCCTCTTGTTTGTTCGTTCGTATGTTGTGTTACGTTGTGTTGTGTTGTGTTTTGTTTCGAGTTGTTTCTGTTTCCACCCTTCCCCGGATGGGGTGAAATAGCACATACATAAATACGCTCACCAACCACACTGTTGTGTCACGCGTGCCTGCCCCGTCCCCGCGTCGGTTGACAGATGACATGAATACAGCCCTGGTGCAGGGTGTAGTCGACTCCGGGGAGGCACTACCAGCTAATGGCGATGCTGCACACGCTGATGCGGCTGTGGACAAGAAGGCTCGGCAGTTAGCCCGCCGGAACGTGGCTACCTTGATCACCTGCACGAGCTTCATGCTCTCCCTCTACGGGTGAGGGTAGTTTCGTCTCGGACTTTGAGAGATTTTGTTGCAATGATTGATGACGCTCCTCGGACAAACGACGATCTGGGTCATGCAGGTAGATCTTCCGTAGATCAAACCATGCAGATACATCTACAGTAGATCACGCAGATCATGGTCCTCGCTAAACGTGTAACACTTGCTTCATTAGTGCAGTGCTTGATTACGCGTATCGGACGGATGACGATCTAGATCATGCAGGTAGATCTTCAGTAGATCAACTCATGCATATACATCTAGATTATGCAGATCATGGTCTCGCTAAACGTGTAACACTTGCTTCATTATTGCAGTGCTTGATTACGCGTATCGGACAGATGACGATCTAAATGATGCAGATCATGCTCTCGCTGAGGGTTGGTTCACCACGGGCTTTGAGATATTTTGTTGCAATGATTGATTACGCTTGTCCGGACAGGCGACGATCTAGATCACGCAGATCATGCAGATATATCTAGATTATGCAGATCATGCTCTCTCTATACGAGTAAGGGCTGCTTCATTGTTGTCAACAGGCCACGATCTAGACTAGATTATGCAGATCAAGCTCTCGCTAGACGTGTAAGGGTTGCTCAAGTGTTTCACTATTTTGACTTTCGAACAGATCACGATCTAGATCATGCATATCGATCTAGATCATGCACATCGATCTATAATGCAGACCGTGCTCTCGCTCGTATACGGGTTAGGTTTGCTTGATTGTTTTACTAATTACACCTATCGAACAGATCACGATCTATAAATCTATAAATATGCATATCGATCTACAGATGATGCAGATCATGCTCTCGCTATACGAGTAAGGGTTGTCCCATTGTTGCATTTGTTTTTTTTGTCCATCCTATTTATTATCTTTGCCCTTCTTATCTCTCTCCCTATTTACTGTAGTCGTAACTCAGATCCGGACTCACTAAGTAGGCTCTTCTCCCCCCTCCCCACTACGGTACGTGCCTTGGATTTTTACCGCGATAATATCTCAGCACTCTTTTCCCTCGCCGACTTGCGTCGGATTCCGCCTACCCAATAGGGATGATTGATCACATTCGTCGGATAGGCCACCATCACTAGATCATACAGATCATACAGATCATGTAGATCGATCAATATCATGCAAGGTCATGCTCTCGCCATACGGGTATAGGTTGCTCAAGAGTTGCACTAATATATAGATGCATCGGACAGATGACGATCTAGCCCATACAGATCATACAGATCATTCAAAAGTAGCTATTTAGCGAATTCATTTTTGCGTACGACAGCTGTCGGAATTCGTAGACCCCTTTAAAACCGACACGCTCCGTACGATAGACGATAGCATGCACTCTCGGAATATCACATCAAGGCTGCAAGCATAAACTTTGAGGAAATTATCGATAGCACAGCTGTGTGTGTGTTGAAAAATATGTATATATTTTCAAAAATCAACAATTGACAACACTTGTTTTTTTGTTCTGGGCAGCTACGAATTCAGCAGTACAGTGTGGATCGTCCTCCTGATGAAGGCACGATCATACGATCATACAAACGTGTCGCTCATACAACGTTTTTTTTGTCGTGGGCATATATATACGAGTTCGTTTCGTTTGCAGTTACGTACGTCTTCGGCGTTACAGCGTGTGGACTTCTCCTGATAAAAGTCAGCTACTTCAAGTAACATGTAATTTATTTATTTATTTATTTTTTTGGCAGATACGTCTTCGTCGTTAAGGCGTGGATCCTCCTGACAAAAAAAAAACACGATACTATACTATTCACCTGACACAACTTTTTATTTTTGGTTGTTTTCTGTTTTTTTTTGGGCAGGTACGACTTCGGCATCACGGCGTGGACGGTGCTCCTCATAAAGTCACGCGGCGCGGAGGAGGTCTCTTCCCTGTACGTCTACCTGTCCACCCACGGGGAGGCTCTGGGCATCCTCGTGGCCTGCTCTGCCATAGGAGGCACGATAGGAGGGATGATAGGACGAAAGGTAAGAGCCCGAATTAACGAGTATAAAATAAATTCAATTTGGACAAAATAAATTTCAAATTCGCTTTTCATTGGTCAGAACCCGCACCACCACCCAAGATTAACGAATATAAAATAAATTCAATTTGGACAAAATAAATTTCAAATTCGCTTTTCATTGGTCAGAACCCGCACCACCACCCAAGATTATACCCCAAGATCCTAATATTTGGTGCTGGTGCGTGTGTTGACCAATGAAAAGCGAATTTGATTTTTTTTTTTTTCCAAATTGAATTTATTTTATATTCGTTAATATGGGCCCTAACAGCAGCAGTAGAATATTCGATTAAATCGCTCCACGCATCGGACGAAAGGTACCCGTCCCGTACATGGGACAGATTATCGGTCCAGTTAGAGCTACGTACACCACTTTATTTGACAACACCACTTTGGTTGGTCAACTGCTGAATCGGAGGAAAGCTATTGGGCAAACATTGTGGGCAGAAATTTGAGGTCCCTTATATACCGGTGAACAGTTTTCTCCTTAAAAAGGGGACCACCAATCACCCTCGTCCCACGTCGACCAACATACAGCAGGGGTGCGAGGGTCTATGGTCATACACCTACGGCCAAGCTGTCATCCATTGCAAGTCCGCCTAACAGGCGGTCCATACAGTAGTAGGTGGCATCTCACTCTTCATGCAACTCGCCCAACACCTCGAAGGCGCTTCGCGCTTTGGTGCAAGCAATCAATACATAGCGATGCCTGCCTGGTCGGTGAAAACCCGACGTGCTCCGTCCCGGCATTGTAGGGATGCGAGGGTCTATGGCCATACGACTATGTACCGCCATGCATGACATGCGGCTAATGAGTACCCCCCCCCCACTGCACGCCTTGCAAAATATTTCTAAGGAATGTATGAGAAACAGTAAATCAGCACCTAAATGTTGGAGATGTCTTTATTCGAGTAGGAACGGCGCTCCGTCTGGAGAGCGGTGCGTGGTCAATGTGGTCAAATGGCTTATGGCAAGCAACAGATGAGTACCCTCACTCCCCCCCCCCTCATTTAATGCCTTCAGATTGGGAACTCCCATGGCCGGAAAGCGGAGATGCGATTGGTTAACATCCTTGTCATCTGCGGAGCGACGCTGGAGGGTATGTCGGGCATGATGTGGTGGTATAGCATGTGGGATGTCGCCCTCTATGCGGCTGGCAGGTGAGGCTTCTTGTTGTTGTCATAGTTGTTGTTGGTCTCACACGAAGTCATCGCCAAAAAAGTGGTCCACGGTCACGGGACAGGACAGAGTGAAAAACAAAAAAAAAACTCTGGAGTGGGAGAGTAGTGCCCTCAAAAAAAAAAACAGAAAAACATAAGAATACGAAACAGTACAATACACATCGTAAACTGAAGAAAAAAACATCGCACGCCTCAAACAAGGACAGGTGCAAAATCTGTTGACGGGGTGCCTAACAAGGACAGGTGCAGTCTGTTGACGGTACCTAACAAGAACAAGTGCAAGCTCTGTTGACGGTGTCTACTGGGAGTTCATTGCACATTCAGGGGTGTATACGTATGCAAGGCTTGTTTTCGGTTCGATTTTGTTTTGCTTTTTTTGCTTTTCAGCCAGTTATTAACGTTTTGTTCTCACCAGGAACGCGGACAAATCGGTCACGCTTTGCTCGGAATGAGAGTCACGCACGCATCCCGTACAGGTATATACGTGCTCAGACCGAAAACCCGCTTCTCCATGGACGCATTTCGAAATTATTGAGGGTTGGATCATTTCTATTTTTTTCCAGCAGATAAAACGATCGAAGCACGACATATTCATAAATTCCCGAAATGTGTCATTGGGCAGTATCATACCTTCGGATGGTATTTTTGATTTTTTTTTTTGGGGGGAAATGGCACAGTCCTGAAATTTTCAGATTCACCGTTGCAAAAGAAGCTTCTTTTTGGTCTGGGAACCTGTGAAGTGGTGGAAACATTCATTTCTGAGATTAATTAGGGCACGACTGATTTTGCCCGCTTTTTTTTCCGGGTAGAAAACATCAATAATTCGCTGACAAAAAAACGAACCGAACTGCAACAAATGGAATTGGCGTAAGAAACAGCCTTTGCTATTTAATACTATTAATAGTATTTTTTTTTCACGACTACGGCCATGGAGGGCATGAGTACCCCCCCCCCCCCCCCCCCCACCCGAATGGCTGAGGCCCCCCCCCCCCCCCCCTCCACCTCGTATGGTCAAATACGACTACGGCCGTGCACGACATGAGTACACCCCCCCCTCCCCATGGTGCTAGCAATGTCTGCCTGGTCGGTAAAAACCTCACATACTCCGTCCTGGCATTGTAAGGATGCGAGGGTATACATATCAAGGGATGCGAGGGTATACATATGTGATATATTTATAGGTTGGGTTGGCGTCGGTTGGCGACGACGCTGTAAAACACGCCTCTCACTGCGTGCGTGAGCTAGACAACCAATGTACCGTTTTTTTTTTTTTTTGGCGGTCACCAAGGCTGGCGGTCGAGTTAGATCATTTGTGCGGGGTGGAGAACCTTTGCTCCGCACAAGGGGAATGATCGTGTCACGTAGTGTGATATGGTAAGGCACCAACGAGGCAGTTACATAGCAGTGCTCCCATTGCTGTCTCAGGAAGTGTCCACACCAGAAATCAAACTATCTCATTTTTAGCTGTCATTCATATGCTAAGTCCGCCTCACAAGCGGCTCTTAGTAGGATGCAGCTTACCCTTCATGCGACCCGCCCAACACGTCACGGCGCTTCGCGCTTGGTGTTAGCAATGTCTGCCTGGTCGGTGAAAGCCCGACATGCTCCGTCCCGGCATTGTCGGGATGCGAGGGTCTATGGTCATACGACTGCGGCCATGCATGACATGCGGCTAATGAATGCACCCATCCCCCACCTGGAATGCATATTTTTCTTTTTATTTCTCACGTATTTTTGCAAGCCAGCGGCGAACTGAACCGCTATTTTTTTATTCATTAATCCCAGAGAATTATTGATTTATAATACGGCGGACAATAGTAAATAGGACCTTGTGGTACACACTAAAACCACACTAAAACCTATATATTTACCTTTTTTTTACTAACAATATTTGGTCCTATAGGGACCTTGTGGTACACACTAAAACCACACTAAAACCTATATTTTAATTTTTTTTTTACCAACAATATTCGGTCCTATTTACTATGGTCCTCCGTAATAATCTATTTTCGCTCATCTGTCGTTTGCCTTGGCAGGCTTCTGTATGGCGTCGGGCTGGGCTTATCCCTGCGGTGCGGGCCGATGTACCTGCGAGAAACGGTGACCGCGTCCTACAAGGACGCTGCCACGGTGTCGGTGAAGCTGTCGATGGTCTGCGGCATGATCGTCTCCTACATTATAGGGGGCGTCCTCAGCAATACGCTCTGGGGTGAGAGCATGCGCGCTTAGCGCAGGTCTATCTTCCCGCGAGCAGACACGATTCCACATTCCGCACAGATCATACAGATAATTCCCACTTGATGGTCTGTAAGCAGTAGTAAGCAGTAGACCTTCCAGGGCAGATTGATGGATAGATTCGTGATCTGTATGATCTGTATGATCTGTATGGTCTGTATGATCTAGCTCATGTTGCCGGGGTGGCGACCTGAGTAGTCTGCAAGCTCTAGGATGCGTTTCCTGGGTTGGGTCTGTACAGCGCAGATGGATCTTTGCTCATGCGCAATGAATCAACGGCAGGCTAGGATCTAGATGATGATCTACTGTAGATGATCTATCTGTAGATGATCTATCTGTAGACGATTTATCCGTAGATGATCTATCTGCAGATGATCTATCCGTAGATGATCTATCTACAGATGATCTATCCGTAGATGATCTATCAAAATATCTGTAAATTGTCTGTCCGCGCAGCGACCTATGATGAATATTTTTTCCAACATGCGTCCGCGCGGGAGGGGAGCTCGCGCAGATCTATTTGCCCACGGAGGCACGCCCCTTATTGGTATGCCCCCTACAGCGACCCAGAGGCTATTTCTTCAACTGGCGTGCGCGCGCGACGGAGCTCGCGTATCATATAGATGTATTTGCCCGCGCAGTCACGATTCTTATTGTATGCGCACTCATCGTCCTATTAATAGAGGGTTTCCAACAGGCATGCGCGCGGGAGGGAGCACGTGTAGACCTATTTTCCCGCGGAGGCACGCTTCTTATCGTTTGCCCCCTACAGCATCCTAGAGGGTTTCCAGTAGACGTGCGCGCGGGACGGAGCTCTAGTGAATCTATTTGCCCAAAGATGTCGGTTGACGGTCAAGTGTCAAGTTTGTCAAGCGTCAAGGCTGTCTGTCAAGGCCTTTAGCGTTGTCAAGCCAAAATGTCCCCTATCCCCCGTATAATCATTCCTCCAGAACTCATGTGGAAACCCCTCGTTTTTCTAGAAAAAAGTGAGATTGACCTGCAGTGTTGCGTACAAGAAAAAAAAACATTGAAGTTTTCAGTGATTTTGTACGGCGTTTTTGAAAACCGGGGATTTTTTTCAATGTCCCCTGCTTTTTCTTGTCAAGGCTGTCTGTCAAGGTGTTTGGTGAATTGTTGTCTGTCAAGGGGTTCAAAGTCTGACAACCGACATCTTTGTATTTGCCCGCTCAGGCACGATTCTTATTGTATGCCCGCACATCATCCTACAGCAGTATCAATAGATCATTTTCAACAAGCACCCCTAACGTAGATCTGGCCTACTCATAGCTGGCACGGCTCGTATTTCGGGCCTGCACGGCGACCTACCTGGTATATATCATATGTACCGGTAGAGTTTTTCCCAAGATGCCTTATCTGGTACGATTTTGTGGGTTGAACACCGGTGAAGGCATACTCCGAGTAATTCAGATGTTTTTACTCCGAGTACTGCTTGTACTCGAGTATAAGTACACTGCTCATACTCCCAGTACTCGGAGTGTTTGGGCCTCAGTACTGCTCATACTCCAAGTACTCCGAATATTTAGGCCACCAGTACTCTAATACTCTCAGTACTCGGAGCAATATACTTGGAGCATCTGTGAAGGCGTCCTATTTTTTCGAGCCGATTTTCTCTGAAATCAAGGGCGGCACGCACAGCCAAAACTACCATGGTGGTTTTTGGAACGATCTCGTCGAAAAACCTTTCCATAGATGCATGCATGTATAGATGCATGCATCCATGCATGCATCGCTCTCCCTCCTCGGTTGTCAATAAAACTGCAGTAGCTTAGACAAAGACACTCAACTCGTCGTGTTAATACTAAAGGGTGTGTTTGTTAATCTTAGTACATGCATACCAGGTATCATTTATCACCAGAGTTACACGTTATCCGGTATTCTCCTGCAAACCCGGCGGTCCATTTTCCGACCAATGGTTGAACGCGGCAATCCCATCCCGACCAATGAGCGCCCGCGTGCCGTTCGTTTCCTGCTTCCCCCCACCGTCTGGTCTGATGTTCTGTGCTTCTGTGCTCTTTTGCAGGCTACTTCGGGGCGATCGGCATTGCAGCGGTGTCTCTGGTGTGCCTTCAGTTTCTGCCTGAGTCGCCCCTCTACATGCTTCTGAGGGAAGATAAGTTTTCCAAGACCCAGATTCTCCACGCTGTAAGGTGAGCGAATATATCATGATCTAGATAATCTACAGATATATGATGATCTACAGTAGATCGTCTACAGATATATCATGATCTAGATCATCTACAGATAGATCACGATCTAGATCATCTACAGATAGATCACGATCTAGATCATCTACAGATATATCATGATCTACTGCTGTAGATCTGCAGATAGATAATGAGCTAGATAAGCTACAGATAGATCATGATCTAGACCATATACAGGTAGATCATGATATAGATCATCTACAGATAGATTATCTACAGATAGACAATCTAGATCATCTACTGACAGACAATCTAGATCATCTACAGATATATCACGATCTAGATCATTTACAGATATATCATAAGCTAGATCATCTACAGATATATCATGATCTAGATCATCTTCATAATAATTATATATATATATCATTATTTATATCATCTACAGATATATCATGATCTAGATCATCTGCAGATACATCACGATCTAGATCATCTTCAGATACATCATGATCTAAATCATCTACAGATATATCATGGTCTACATCATCTACAGATATATAATGAGCTAGATCATCTACAGTTATATCATGATTTAGATCATCTACAGATATATCATGATCTAGATATCTACAGACAGATCATGATCTAAATCATCTACAGATGGATCGTGATCTAGATCATCTACAGATATATGACGATCTAGATCATCTACAGATGGATCGTGATCTAGATCTGCAGATAGATCATGATGTAGAGGATATAGTTTCCTCACCTGCCGTTGTGCGAGGTTTGCCTTGTGCAGGATCTGCATGGTACAGATGCAACCCAGGAAACGTGTGCTAGATCCTGCAGATTGTGCGGGAATTATGCAAACCTCGGGCAGATGATCTACAGATACACATCATGATGTAGATCATCTACAAATTGATCATGATCTAGACCATCTACAGATATACCATGATCTAAATCATCTACAGATGGATCGTGATCCAGATAACCTACAGATATATCACAATCTAGATATTCTACAGATATATCATGATCTAGATCATCTACAGTTAGATCATGATCTAGACAATTTAGTTTCCTCACCTGCCGTTGTGTGAGGTTTGTCCTGTGCAGGATCTGCATGGTACATATCCAACCCAGGAAACATGTGCTAGATCATGCAGATTGTGCGGGAATGATGCACACCTCGGACATACGATCTACAGATAGATCGTCTAAAGATCATCTATTTTTCATCTACATATATATCATCTACAGATGAACCATGTACAGATATAAAGACACTGCTGTGGGGGGCCTTGTGTGTTATCATGTGATGTCAGGGTTTACTTGATTTTAGTCCTTTACAGCGTTTCACCCTCAAGCACCTGAGTGTACAGAAACAAATTTCTGTCTAACTTTTAAAGAATTTTGTACCGGAAACGGGACTCCGGTTTTTAAAGGGGCTAACCAGCCCGTCTTCTGCTCTTTTGGCGATACACCACTGTGACGATTGTGCGTCGGGTCGTTCCTGCAGTTGCTTGCCATTTATTTGTATTATACTGCTGTACCTTAGCACGAGCGAATGCGAGTTTCTGCTGTTAACTCAGGAAACACGTGCTAGATGGTGCAGTGCCGGTCCCACTCAACACGAGCTACAGCAGTAGATCATATTATACAAGATCAGGAACATATCTGCCTTGGAAGGTCTACTGCGTGCAGATCATCGAGGGGGGATGATCTGAATGATCTGTCTGATCTGTCGAGGTTGTGGTATACGGTATTGGGAAGTTATTGATCCGGACAGGACCCACGTTACAAGATAAGAAACACTACAGACTGCTGCTACTACTACTATAACGGGGGAGCATAGTAAACACTAGTAACACTAGTAACACTAGTAAATAGGACCTGCGGTACATACCAAAACATATATATATATATTTACCAATTTTTACCAACACTATTTGGTACTATTTACTAGTGTTTACTGTGGTCCTCCGTAATAGGAGAGTACTGCCCTGTGCAGAACCGTGTATTTGACACTAACCCCAGGTAATAAGCGCCCAAACCGAGACTGCACTTCGAAACGGGTTATGGCGCCAAGTAATAGGAACCCCTTTCGAGATCCATAATCGGGGTTTCCACCAGCATGGCCACAGAACACGGGAACGACACCAAAGCCTTTTTTTTTGTTCTTGATTAGCAAGCCTGTGGTGTGAGTTGGGTAGGTATTATTGCACTACTGGTAATTTTTTTTTTTTTTTTTTTTTTTTTTCCATCCTATTTATTATTTTCGCCCTTCCTTTCTCTCTCCTTCCTGGTCGTAACTCAGATCCGGGGGTCACAAAGTAGGCTCCTCTCCCTCCTCCCCCACTACGGTTCTTGCCTTGCATTTTTTTTCGCGCAAAGACATCAACTTTTTCTTCTCTCGTCGACTCGCATCGAATTGTGCCTACCCACACTACTATTAATTGGCGCTCTCAGCAGTTGATTCCGTTTTTTATTCTTTTTTGCAAATATACTCGAAAGTACGACCCACGTGGGATTCGAACTCCGGACATCAACTCTTAGAAGCGTTCGAGGTTACCACTAGACCACCGGGGCGACCGTAAAAGTTGCCGACCACGTAGTTATTTAGACAATAATAATAGTTGGCTCGGTATCGATATTACAGTTAACTTGCTGCCGGTAATTGGCGGAGTTCTGCGTCGTTTGTATTTGACTTCGCGCGTTTGAGGCTCCTTTTTTTTTTCTTCTTTTTTTCTTCTCATCCCATTTATTATCTTCGCCCTTCCTTTCTGTCTCCTTCCTATTAGTAGTCGTAACTCAGATCCGGGGTCAAAAGTACGCTCCTCTCCCTCCTCCCCCACTACGGTTCGTGCCTTGAATTTTTAAAAGCGAGAAGAATTGGGCCCTTTGTTTGCCCCGTCGACTCGCATCGAATTGTGTGAGTCTTTTATTGATCAACACTGCTGTACTTGGGGTAAGTCACCTTAGTTGGCTTACTTTCGCCATCCAACTAATCCAACTAATCCAACTAACAACTACTACTGCTGTATTGAGGCATGCCTTGCTCACAGCCCTATTGTGTGTCAGTCGTTTTCATCAAATTCTGATGACTTTTAATTTACGGAAAGATGCAGACTCTCGTCACTGCGCTGCTCGTATGTATCAAATCTACAAGAACAGTAGTGCGTATCTGTCGGTCTCTTTTGCTTTTCATTTCATTCTAAAGCAATGAAACTCACGACATTTTCTTTTCTTTTTGTTCAAAGTACTGTACCGAAAATTACGACATGTTCGTTTTGTTTCGCTGGGTGCGTGTGCTTATGTATATTAAAAAAATTAAAAAAGCAACAGCTGTGAGCTCGAGGATTTCGTCGAAGCTCATCTTTGCTAGCTGAGTGTAATACATGCCATGTGCCCTCCACGATCCACCAATGCCCACAAGTTGACTACAGTTTCAAATAGCCTACTGCGCGAGTTCCTAGCGACACAGTTAGTGGTATCACACTATTAAAATACTAATATAATCTTTCGTATGAGTCAAGGGCGCACAAAAAAAAAAGTTATCGACACCACACCCCCCCCCCCCTATATTGGAGGGAAGAAACCGGACTGTTGTGATCCCAGAAAACAATAAGTCAAGTTTTTTTTTTATCACCCCCCCCCCCCCCGACCCTAGCGAAAAAAAAATATGGCGGGGGTCTCTAAAACCAAGTAAAAAAAAGGGAACAAAAAACGAAAAAAAAATGTTTTTTGCTCATTTCGTCCTGTGATCACAGCGATCCGGTTTGTTTTTCATTCTGACCTTCCTAGGTGTGTGGTGTCGTTTTTTTTTTTTTTTGTGCGTAATGCCCTCTGGTAGTTTTTATATACCCTGTACCTGCCTGTACTACTAATATATCTTTCGCACGAGTATGACTTTTTTCTTGTTACAAACACTACTACCTGATATGTAATACCCTAGACATTTTTTTTTCGTTTTTTCGTTTTTTCGTTTCAGGCTCACAAACCCTCGCGCCGCTACGAACTGGCACTCTGTCCCTAAATATAAGCAACAGAAAATGGTGCTTATATTTCGGGACATAGTGGTAGTAGTTATTTTTTTCCTGCTGCGCAAAATCCTACAGTAGCGGCAAGTACTGCTGCTGCTGCTGCTGCTGCTGCTGCTGCTGCTGCTGTGCTATCTCACGAGTACAAACTGTGTTTCAAAAACATGATTGTTTTCGTTTTATTTTGTTGAGATTCACAAACCCTTGTACCGTCAGTTGCGTGATACTGTATGTTGTTGTGCTGCGCGAGTTCCTAGCGGCACCTGTACTATCTAACGATTACTGTTTTTTTGTTTTTTGTTTTTTGTTTCAAAATCAATTGTTTTTTTTCGTTTTCTTTCGTTGTTCGTCACAAACCCTTCCGCTAGTTTTACTAATAGTCTGCTTCGCGCGTTCCTAGCGACAGCTGTACACTACTGCTGCATCTTCCTTACGAGTACGTACTATTTTTTTCTTGATAAAAAAATATGAACTTCACGTGTATTTTTTCGTTCTCTTTTGTTCAGGTTCACAAGCGCTACCGCCACAGTAGTTAGTAGTTTTACAAATACGTTGCCACGCGAGTTCCTAGCGACAGCTGTGCTATCTCTATCTTCTACAACTACGATTTTGTTTCTTGTTTATAAAACCATTTTGTTGTTCCTCTTTTTGTTTTGTTTTGTTTTTTCAGGTGCACTATTTAATAACAAACACACCCTCGTACCGCTAATTTCACAAGTGTCCTTCTGCGCGAATTCCTAGCGACATCTGTGCACCCTATCTTTTTTACGAGCACAACTTTTTTTTTTCTTGGATCCCAAAACGTCCCCCCCC
>MEHQ01001877.1:20777-43277 GCA_008828725.1 Saccharina japonica
TTTTTTTTTTTTTTTTCCCCGCCCCCCCGTTTTTTCCCGTTTTTTTTCCCGTTTTCCCCCGTTTTTTTCCCGTTTTGTTTTTCGTTTTGTTTCGGTTTTTCTTGCGAATTCAGGTTCACAAACCCTACCGCAACCACCCGCGACGTCCAAGAGCTTCATGACGAAGTTCTGACAGAGGTCTTGGCCTACACCCCTGGTCACCCCTCGTACGGGGGCGGTACCCTCAGCGGTAACACCTCTGCCGAGAATCTCGCCGCCGCCGACACGGGCACAGACTGTGCCCGGGGCAACAGCAACGGAGTTCCAACCGCAGGCGTTATTGTTAAGGGTGGTGCCGTTGCTACGGACGCCGATTGCGGCGTCGCGCGTGATCGTTGTTCGGCGAGGGGTGGTAGCGGTGGGGGCCACGACGGGTACGGGCCGTTGGGGGGAGGGGGGCACGATGTGGTGTCCGTGGCGAGATCGGTGAAGAATTTGCCGTCTCTCACGAAGGATAGAGGCATGCGGGCGGCATTGGTGTTGACCGCGGGTCTGATGATGTTCGAACAGGCTTCCGGGATGACCGCGGTCCTCTACTATGGAGGTGAGTCGTAGTTATATTGAGAAGAAAAAAAAACAAAAACAGTAACAGCTGTGAGATCGAGAATTTCGTCGAAACTCATCTTTTGCTACTCGTAGCTGAGTGTGATACTTCGATCGCGCGTACTTCACGGGTTTTACGTATATGTCCTCGTGCAGGATGTACATCCCGTATATAGTAGATGGGAAAAAATGAGATTTAAAGAGAAAAGCTGTGTTGTTTCACAAAGAAAAAAAAACGGAAAAAATGAACAAAGTTGTGAGATCGACTTTTTTTTCTAAAAAAAAAGTCATACATATTTGCAAGCTTTGGTGTGATACTGTCAAATCGTGAGACTATTACGGGTGACCACAGGAAATAGGGACCAAATGTTGTGAGCAAACATGGGGTAAATTTAGAGGTCTTTGTGTGTACAGTACAGCAGTACAGTAGTTCTATTTATTATGGGCCCACGTAATAGTGATACTCCGATCAAACAGTGCTATTATACAGAGTGTGCAGGTGTGTAGATAGATGTATAGATGGGTTTTTTAAGAGTGGTGCACAAAATCTGACCCTTTTTTTTTTGTACGCAACGAGTTCGCTATATACTTGGGTTTAGATTATGCAATGGCGTCGTATACATTGCGGGCGAAACGGAGTTTTTTTGTTTACAAGCCTCAACACAAAGAGGGACCCCTTTCCAGATCACCGTAGCATAAATCCGCGAGAATTTTGCACGTTCGTGCTGTAATAGTTTAGGGGCACGCAGCGATGACCCACCCCAACATTTCCGCCTGTCTCCCGCAGCTCTCACCCTTCATGCGACTCGCCCAATACCTCACGGGCGCTTCGCGCCTGGTTGCAAGCAATGTTGGCCTGGTTGGTGAAAACCCAGCGTGCTCCGTCCTGGCACTGTATATAGGGATGCGAGGGTCTCTATGGTCATACGACTAGGGCCATGCACGACATGAATACCCGTAACACGGAAACGACGTAATGAGCGCCCAAATGTTGGAGGTGTCTCTGTTAGGAGTAGGACCGGTGCTCCGTCTCGAAAGGGGTGCGTGGTCAATGGTCAAATGACTAAGGCAAGCAGGAAATGAGTACGCCCCCCCCCCCCCCCCCCCCCCCAAAGCAATGTCTGCCTGGTCGGTGAAAACCCGACATGCTCCGTCCCGGCAATGTAGCGATGCGAGGGTCTATGGTCATAAGACTACGGCCATGCATGAAAATGAAGTGACCAACAACATGTGCCCCACCCGCCCCCCCCCGACCCACCGGTTCCGCTCTTTTTTTTTCTTTTCTGTTTGCTCGTCAGGGTTATTTTTGGCGGACATCGACATCATACCCGTGGACGTTGGCCTGGCTTTTCTTGGCATCCTGCAACTGGTGGTGGCTATCGGGGTCATATACACCATGCACCCCGTCGGACGAAAGCCTCTCTTGCTCGGTGGTAAGGAGGCGTTATTGTTGTCATTTTCACCAGCTGTGCAGAATTTCGACGCGATTCAACGAGGGAAGAAAAGGGCCGAAGTCTTCTCGCGATGAAAATGCAAGGCACTTGGACCGTACCGCAGTGGGGAAGGAGGGAGAAGAGCCTACTTTTGTGACCCGCCCCCGGATCTGAATTTTGACTACTGTAGGAATTAACCCCTTAAGAAATGGTCCCCCGTATTTGGGGACAAACTACTTGAAATTAGTGTGGATGTTGTTTTTGAGTTCTGAATGGGTTACGAGAGAAAAGAAGGGCGAGGATAAGAAATGGGATGGGGGAAAAAGACAGAAGCACAGAAAAAAGTATTAATAGAATACCGTATTCTCGTACTGTACACACGTTTCGCTGAACTACCAGGAGCTCGGGGCCAGCATCTCACTCTACACCCGGTTTTGATTGGTGGATAAATCAGACAGGTCTCGATTTAGATCATCTAGATCATGCCCTACACCCGGTTTTGATGGGTGGACATATAGGACAAATCACGATCTGCTGTATTTCATCCAGATCATCTTCAGCATAGATTCTGTATTTTCCGTTTTGAGATGCTACTGTGCAAGAGCTGCATCATGCAGATCCCACCGGTGAACATATGCGCAAGAAGAGCTGTGCCGTACAGATCGTACAGATAATACAGATCACACAGATCATACGGATCCCACCCGCGAACACATGCGCAAGAAGAGCTGTGTCATTCAGATCATACATATGATACAGATCATACAGATCCCATCCGGCGAACACGATCTAGATATCGCAGATTATTTAAGTTAGGGATACATTTGCCCCGAAGTATCTAGATGATGAAATGATGGATCTGATTTGATCTGATCTGATCTGATCTGATCTGTCCGATGTGCGTTTTTTGGCCACTATCCTCGAATCCTGGGAGTCGCCTTTACCGCAATTCTGAATTATTATATAGGATACAGTATAGAAATCGGGGACTTGGTTGTGGCCCGCGTGTGGTTCCAGTGTTATGAGACCGAATATTTAGAAAAACGCCGAAAACACTACTTCAGACCCTAACCCTAACCCTAACCCTAACCCTAACCCCAACCCCGTCCCTGCCCCGACCCTTACGAGCTTTGTCTCGAAAAAATCAGGCGTTCTTTTTTTTTTTGAAAAATTGGTCGACCACACTAAAAGGTATATAATAAAATATTCCCCGATTTCCATACTTTATCCTAGATAATAATTCAGTGGTGCGGTAAAGGCTACTGAATCCTGGTACCTCCCCCAGCTAGGAGAGACGTACTGCCAGGACTACCGTATTGATAGTGTCATTTCAAAAATTGCCCTTTTTTTTTCTAGGAGAGCGTGGAACATTTTGTTAAAAGTCAACACGGTACGAGAGCTTTTCAGGTTCCGTTACATGGCAATCTATTCTGAAGGACAAAGAGCTACCGGAAGGGAAGACACACGGAGTATCGCCGGGGTGGGCATCGCAACCAGGATCGAATACGCGTAGAAAAAAAACGTAAATACACACCAGTAGATTTTTACACACGAAGTATCACTGGTGTGGGCATAGCAAACAGGATCACATATGCGTAGAAAAAATACGATAATATACACCAGTAGGTTTTTGGGTATGTTCATGGGCCCTGAGTACGATGGCCATAATTGTCCCCCTTGCAGTACGAGGCGATGTCCTCGCGTCCTATCCTCGTCCGTATCACATGATGCGCCTAGATGGAAATGTTCGGGGAGTTTTTTTTTTTTTTTTGGGTTGGAGACGGGTTTTTACTAATTAATTAATTTCGCGAAGAGGGGACGCAAACTATTTCGATTTGTCGTCCCCTCGCCCCGCGTTTTTCTACCGTTTCTCGCGCCACAGGTCACGGGAGTTCCGCTCATAAGCACCCGCCATACTTGAGCTACACTAATGATAGTGTGGACTACTGTAATATTACCCAAAACGCCTAATTCTCTCTGGAACAACAGGCAGTAGCATAATATTATCGGAACGGTTCCCGATCTCTAATACTCTTCTTCTGCTGCTGCTGTGGCGGCTGCTGCTCCACTTGCTGCTATGTCTCCTCGTGCTGCGGTCGCTGCTGCAGCTTCCTCTTCTTCTTTGTTTTCTTGTTTCGGAGACGATTACTTGTATACGTACACAAAAATTGACGCATCGTCGCCCCGCCTTTCTCCCACCGTGTCTCCCGCCGCAGGCCTTGCCGTTGTGGTGGTAAGTACTGCCATGCTCACGACAGGGGGGATTCTGGGTATGGGGGTGGGCGGGCGATGGTGGGCGCTGCTCGGCCTGTACAGCTTCACGGCCTCGTACAGCGTCAGCCTGGGAGCGCTGGTGTGGGTGCTGGTGGCGGAAGTGTTCCCGACGTGCCACCGAGCGCAGGCGATCTCGATCGTGTCGACGGCTCACTTTGCCACCTGCGCGATCGTAGTGGTGATGCTGCCCCTCGCGGTGAGAAAGGAAAATACAAAACAAACTAAACAAAAACGAAACGAAACGAAACAAACAAAAAACCAATTTTAGGAACAATACCCGCACTTTTTTGGAAGGGGGGGGGGGGGGGGTACTCATGTCGTGGCAACGGCCGTAGTCGTATGACCATAGACCCTATCGCATGCCTAGAATGCCGGGACGGAGCAGCCTGGAGGGGGGGGGGGGGGAGGGGGGGGGGGGGGCGGGTGGGCGAATTAATAACAAAAATAAAAGTCGCCTTGTTTCAGGCCTCCTTGTGTTTTTTTTTTTGCATGTTTTCCTGCTGCATCTGTTCGTACTCTCCAGCACACGTGCATCATTTTCCCATCTGTTTTGTTTTATTGTTGGCTGTCGGCATCGCGTTGGGAAATGCTTGTTAATGCTTGTTGCCGACTCTTGATACCCTAGCGCCCTTCCCTCCTCTGACAAGCGGCTCTTAGTATTATTGATAGGATGCATCTCACCCTTTATGCGACTCGCTTAACACAACACCTCACGTTACGCTTCGCGCTTGGTGCCGGCAATGCCTTCCTGGTTGGTGAAAACCCGACATGCTCCGTCCCGGCATTGTAGGTAGGCTATAGTCACATTGATGTCTACGGCCATGCACGACATGAATACCCCCCCCCTCTCCCTGTTACGCTGCTCCGTCTCGAAAGGGATGCGAGGGTCTATGGTCATACGACTACGGCCATGCATGAACATGAAGTACCCCCCCCCTCCCTCCCTCCCCCCTGTTTTCTTTCCGGTGTCCCCCCGTGCGTGCGTGCCCGACGTTTTTTTTTTTTTTTTTCGGTTGCAGCAAGACATAGGGGGCTACTCGTGCATGTTCTTTTGCTTCTTCGTCGTCGCCATCTTCGCCAACCTGTTCGCGCACGTGAGTACAGTACTGCTAGTGTATTGCCAGTGTGCTGCTAGTGACTGTCAGTGTACTGCCAGTATACTGCTCTTTAGCGGGTTATTTTTGTTTTTTTTTGTGGCCATATTCGCCAACATCTTCGCGCACGTGAGTGCACTACACTGTCGTTTCAGTGTCCGTATTGTACTGCCAGTGTACTGGTAGTAAATTCCAGTGTACTGCTAGTATATTCCAGTGTACTTTCAGTATCTGCCAGTGTACTGCCAGTATACTGCTCTTGCGTGTTGTTTTGCTCCGTTGTGGCCATTTTTGCCAACATCTTCGCGCATGTGAGTACAATAAATATCTTACAACTTTTATCAAACATCGTGACAGTATACGTAGTGTGCTGCCATTATACTGCCAGTATACTGCTCTTGCGTGCTATTCTACTTCTTGTGGTTGACCTATTGTCGCCAACGTGTTAGCGCTGAGTAAAAATGCAGTGTTATCTTTAAATATCAAATATCGTGGGTAATATACTTTTTGTATACACTGCTAGTGTACTTCCAGTATATATGCTGCTCTTGCGTGTTCTTTCGCTTCTTCTTGTTGGCTGATTTCGCCAACATGCTCGCGCACATCAATAAAACCAAGTCTTAGAAAACCATTTCAATTTTCATCACGGCAGTATACTACCAGTGTACTGCCAGTGTACTGCCAGTGTGCTGCCAGTGTACTGCCAGTGTTCCTCAAGCGTCAGTACCTCAGAGTAAGTAGTTGCACCCACACCGCGTCCTGGCTAGGCTGATTTCAGCTCTCTCCTATTCCGACGGGCGATAGTAATAAATAGTAATCCATACCATCTCCGGAAACATAAGCACCTTTGATAAATTGATATCCAATAGAAATGGTGCTTATATTTCTGGACAGATTGCTAGTAATCAGAACCAACGATTCATGGCCAAAAACACCGCTCGTGGCGTGTGCTTTTGTGCTCAAGAGGCAGCCGACGGGCTTTTTCAGGATGCAACGCGCAAGGCCCGCAAACCACCTATCCCAGTTCGTTTCAACACCCTACCTGATTCTGATCACAGCAGTACTATGCCCCCCCGGAGTGCGTAGGAGTTCCAGCACCCTTTCCCTATTCCTTTTTGTTTGTTTGTTTGTTTTTTTTCTTGCTTTCGCTCTTCTCGCGCATCGCACCTTTTACGTCCCCGTTTTTTTTCACGACTCGTTAGCGGTACATGGTAGAGACGAGGGGGCTGACGTTGGTACAGGTGCAGCGCGCTCTCACTGTCAAAGCGGGCATTAAAATCTCCCCAGACACTATGCGATCTGCCAATGTTTAACCCCCTGGCGGCACACGCAGCAGTTGACACGATTTGGTCGTGGTGGTGGTGGTTGTGGTGGTGGTGGTTGTGGTGGTGGTGGTTGTGGTGGTGGTGGTGGTGGTGGTGGGGGGTGTACTCATGTCGTGCACGGCCGTAGTCCTATGACCACAGACCCTCGCATCCCTACAATGCCGGGACGGAGCACGTCGGGTTTTCACCAACCAGGCAGACATTGCTTGCAGTTTGGGGGGGGGGGGGGGGGGGGGGGGGATCGAGGTAATTTTGCTCGTTTTTAGCTCGTTTTTTGCTTGTTTTCGTATTGGTTGGTTTTCGTTGAACTGGTCCAGTATGAGATGGTGAGGTAGTCGAGCTGCCGATGGGTTGTTCTTGCCTTATGATGGTGACGATTTTTGGCTTGATTTCTGTATGTAGGGGCCGATCGGTACGCGGGGCAATCACTCAAGAAACAGGGATGCTGCCACATGCTGGGTTTCTTTCTTGTGGAAGGCTTTCTTTCGTAAGGAAGGATTTCTTACCTCAAGGAAGGCTTTCTTACGTAACGAAGGGTTTCGTACCTGAGGAAGGGTTTCTTACCTAAGGAAGCGTTTCTTTCATACGTAAGGGTTTCTTACCTAAGGAAGGGTTTTGCTACTTAAGGAAGCGTGTCTTTACTCCGTCAGGAAGGGTTATCACCTGAGGAAAAAAATCGTAGGGAGGGTGTTTTCTAAACTGAACCCAACATTTCCGCGTCGGAGTCTTTTTTTTTTTTTTTTTCCTCGCGAGAATCTCAGGTTCCCTTTTGCTCAGTCTACTGTTTCGTAGATGACTTGTACTGACTGGCTGTAGCTCGAAGATAACCATCGCGTCGAGCTGTATTCGTTTGCCGCGATTGGCGGCTTTTTCATTTCTTGGCGACTGCTGATGCTCGCTAAATTTCTTATTTGGGAAGTTTCTTATTTGGGAAAAGGAGTGTCGTATACTGAATTCAGTATAAACAAGCTTTGGGTTTTTTTTTTTTCTTGCAAAGCTCAGCTTGCGTTTCTTTAGTGCCGTTGCTTTCTTGGTAAAGTAAGTGTCCCGCACATGACCGCCTTTGCTTGAAGACAAAACAAATATCGTGTCGGATTTTCGGATTTTCTCCCATTCCTGTGAATACCAGGTTGGTTTTGTCCCACAAATTTGGGGACAAAATACTTGGAATTAGTGTGGGATGTTTTTTTCAGTTCTGAATAGGTGAAGTAGTTTGTTTTTTCTTTATTTTTGTTTTTGGCTGTTTTCGTAGTTAGGTGGGCGTTTCTTGTACTGACTTGTACTGGACTTTTGCTGGTGCGCTCCCTCCTCTTTCTGGTATTATTAAAATACTAGGATTTGCTCCTGAGGTGGAGTCGCCGCAGCCCTATACATAGGCCCTATATATAGGCCCTGCGAGTTTAGGTACGTGTCAGTTATATACCTGGTATCACCCATAGCACAGCTGGCTGTGTCCCATGAATCCTACGAGGTACCCCTCTGTGTACCGTATACTATACTCAAGTGATTTGATAACACACCCCCCCCCTGGGGCGTTTTTTGGAGGCGATTTTCTCCAAAATAATGCCGTAGAGGGGCGCACCCATCGAAAATGGCGGCTATGGGAAGATATCTTGCCGAGATCTTTCCGGAGTAGACACGTCGCTCGCTCGGAGTTTTTTGCACTCCTGCCCTTGCGGGAAAAATCGTCTTAAGGCAGCTTAAGACATTGATTCGTTCAAGGGGAGGTGTGTGTTATCTTACTAATACTATTGGTATAGTAAATAGTATACTAATAGCATAGTATGCTCATAGTATACTATGTTATTCTAATAGTATACTAGTAGTATCACCCGTGTGTTGTACGGTATATTTCGTGTAACTGCACCCTCCATTCCCATTCGGGGACGTTTCTACTTGAAATTAGTGTGGAGTCATTTTTTCAGTGGTGTATTGATTGTACAAGGTAAAATATGATTGGTTGCTTGAAGTCTTCAAAATTTAGTAAAAAGGACCCCGAATAACTCTCGTCTACAACACTCAGTTGTAGTGTTTCTCGTACTCGCACGTAGGATAGGAATACGAGCGGTAGCCATGGTCGTCTTTTTTTCGTTCTTTGTTGTATTTCCGTAATTTGTTTTGGCATCTCTAATCTCTACGAAATACATGCTGGTAGATAAACTAGTACCTGGTGCAGTGATTAGTACTGGTGGCTGTTGAGACGAGCGATGGCCGCAGCAAGAATGCTAGTTTGTTTGTTTGCTTTTTTGATTTGTTTACTTTTTTGTTTATTTTTTTATTTTTGCAAAATGCCTGCTGTCCCTGACTTCCCGTTTCAGGATAATATGCCAGACCAGGTATATTATATGTAGGAAACGACAAGGCGTTTTGGTAGGGCATTGTTCGTACGCAAAAATTGACTTCTACATATTTATTAGCAGATAGCGCTTATAAATCGACGGGGGTCGACGAGGGAAGAAAGTGCTGAAACCTTCTCGCGATAAAAATGCAAGACAAGAAGAACCGTAGTGGGGGAGGAGGGAGAGGAGCCTACTTTTGTGACCCCGGATCTGAGTTGCGACTATGACGGGGGACCATAGTACATACTACATAAAACCTACGGTACACGTACAAACCTATATGTTTACCTATTTTTACTAACAATATATGGTTCTATTTGCTATGGTCCTCCGCAATAGGAAGGAGAGAGAAAGGAAGGGCGAAGATAATAAATGGGAATTGACAAAAAAAAAAAAAAAAAAAAAAAAAAAAAATAGCAGACGTCAAGGGTGTGTGTGTGCACGATTCGAAACGCGGAATCGAAGACGGAGGAAGAAAAGGCCGGACGTCTTCCTCGCGTAAGAAAAAATCAGAGCGCCCACAGGAAGCATAGCTGTGGGGGGCCGGCGGGGGGGGGGTGGGGGGGGGGTGGGGGGGGGGGGGGGAAAGAAAGAAGTGCCCGCTATATGACCCAACGTATATACGAAAGGGAGGAAGCCGGAGAAGTACGTGGGGCGCAGCGGATAAGAGATGGGATGGGGAAACAAAACAAAAAAAAAAGTTAGTGAAACTGCCGGGGTGCTGCTTCTGCTCAAACGACGATCATCGATGGTTGGTGTATTTTGTTTTTTTGCGCCTTTTGCCCGGGCGCCCTTTTTTCTGACGTTTAACGTGTCATCGTAATTGCTATATAAGCGGGTTTGCGAGTTTTGCGTTGATGGCTACCACGCCACCACTTTTTTCTGTTTTTTTTAAATTAAAAATGGAACTAAATTTTTTAAAATAAAACTAAAAAAATACGTAATAAGCTGTGATTTTCTTTTTGTTGGTCGGTCAAAACCGATTTGTTGATTGCTCATGTTTCCCTTTCCCTTTTTGGTGGTTGTATGGCCGCGTGATTGGCCAGAATATGGCTGAGTCAAGCGACGCTGCGCCACTTACCCACACACATGCTGTATGGCGTATTGTAAGGGACGCTAGGTATAAGAGGACAGGGTATCCCTAGCCAGGTCAGCCTATGGAACGGGTACTCGTTGGTACTCACGTGTGTTGTTTGCGTAAGAGATAGAAGAAGAGCAGGTTTATTCCGTTTTCGCGTGATGAACGACTGAGAAGGCAGGTGAGATGGCTAAAAGCCATCGGGAACCATGGTTCCCACCTAAGATACCGCCTTCCAAGTACTACCAATACGATTAGTATACCTGATAACAGGTATTTACCAAACGTTTCCACATCATGCCAGCAGTACCATAACACTAGCCCACCCTGATGAGCCGTATATGCAGAAATATGAGAAATTCGTGGAAACCCCGATTCCACGAACTAAAACATGAGTCGAAGATGCGGCTCCTCAAAACCCACTCCCACACCTCTGAACGGCAAGGCTACGAAGCCGAGCAAGGAACGTCAAAAAAGAAGAAACGTTGGAACCGAAATCCATCAGTCATTGTACATGAACTGCCCTCCCGGCTCGAGAGCGGGGGCTCGGTAGAACTGATAACACTGGAAAACTAGACACTTAAAAACTTCCCCGAAACCCGGCCCAAAACATTCAGAAAGCGTGTCCTGAGCCCCAAGTTAGTGGCTCGCTTTTCCAGACCCGCCCCGGCATTGAGCGGGGGGGGGGTCGGCAGGACGAATTACGCTAAAACTACCCCCAAAACCGCCCCAGAAAAAATATCAGAAATTGGTAGGCGATACTGAGAAGAAAAACAGTCCGAACCGAAAACTCGGAAAACGTCGCAAATACAAACTACAAAGAGGTTCCGCCCCAATCCCCTGAAACATGAGAAAATAATCGAGCGCAGCGGCGACGCGAAGAATTCAGCTGTCCACTGCTGCGCCTCGTGATTCATCGACGTTACGCTGGACCCCCCGCGTAAACGCGCTAGCTAAATGTACTTGTAGACACCAAGAACCCCGTACAGCTCCTGTTGAAGTCGTGTAGCGCGCCGGAGAAAGAGGAAGCTTGATCGGTCCTGGGTCATCCAAAAATCGAACGAAGTCAAGTCCGTCCGTTGGTGTAGTCGCGCCGATTTTCCCCAGCCACCACAGACCGTCGTCGCCCTTGTACCAGAAGTGGGCCCCGTTGGGAAGCACGGTGACACTGTACCGGCGAAGCCATTCGGCGTGCGGTACACAACCATAGCCGGGGGCCAGGAACCGTTCGCCGTTATTCCGAGAAAGCTCCCGTTGGGCAGCGCCAATCCTCATTCGACGGTACAGGCGGTTGGTTTGGCGGTGCTGGTTTGGGGTGCCGGCCCAGTATCGCAAAATTTCCCGGCGAGAGAGTCGGAGATCCATTTCCCGTTCCCAAGACGGGCGAGACAGTCCCGTCCAGTGCGTCTCGTACATCACCGCGATGACACCACCCCTGCCCCGAACCGACTGGTGTCCCGTAATTTTCTCCACTTCGAGACGTTGGAGAGGAGTGGAAACGTCGTCCTCGGTGACGTGGTAAGGGGGGGATTTCTTGGAGAAGTTGTTGAGGACGTATTGCGTCAACCCCGCAGGCAAATACTTCGGCATGTCTCCGTGGTCGTGGGGGTTTGCACAGGGCTTGCAGCGCTGTACCGACACGCGCTTGCGAGCATCAGCGCCGGGCATGTCGGAGGGCAGGTCCAGATATAGGAGCTTAGCCCCGAGAGGGGATTTGTCTGGGGTGTCCGCGGAGGAGCAAGGTCCGACTGCAAGGACTTTGTAGGGCCCCGTCCAGTTCAGCGACAGCTTGGCCTTGAGGACCTTGGCGTCTGTGTCTGTCTTGGCCCCCTGACGAATGGTGGCTGCCGTATTGTACACCCACGCCCAGCCGCCAGTGACGAATTTGGGGACCGGACGCAAGGCGTCGGAGAGGGCGGAGTTGCGCCGGTTCACGCGAGCAACCGTGAGGGCGTGGTGTTCGCGAACGATGTCGTACGCGCGTTGCTGGCGGTCCGTCGCCAAGTCACAGTACGCGAGGTGGTCGCGGGCCAAACTCTGGTGGCCGGCGACGCCTGCGCGCTCAAAAATCGTGAGAGGAAGTCGAGGGAGCCGACCCATGTGGACCTCGTTGGGAGCCAAACCCGTGGCGGCGCTGACCGAATTGTTGTACGCAAATTCGACGTGGGGGAGCTGTTCATCCCAGTTGTTCTGGAGCTCGTTGACGACCATCGCCAACATCTGCGCCATCGTGTGGTTCACACGTTCCACCCCACCATTGCCGTTAGGGTGGTAGGAGCTCGTGGCGATTTTTCGAACTCCGAGAAGCTGATAGACGACGTGCGAAAGCTTCGAGCAGAACTGGAGGCCGTTGTCCGAGAGTATGCTGCGGGGGCATCCCCAGAGGGGGATATACTTGTTGATGAGGATGTTGGCCGTGCCCTCAGCGGTGAATTCGGCGGCGGTGACGGCGAACATGTCGGCGCGGCGACTGAAGCGGTCAGTGAAGAGCAAGATGTAAGTGTTGCCTCGGGGCGTGGTCGGAAGGGGGCCGAAGTAGTCGACGCTGACAGCGATGCCGGGCCCTTCAGGCAGGGGCATCGATATGACGGGCCATCGGACCGTCAGCCGCGAGGTTTTGCGTGCTTGGCACTTCAAGCAGTGGCGTAGCCACCACCTGGTGCAGATGTTCATACCGATCCACCAGTAGAAACGTTCGAGCATACGCAGGGTGCGTGCGGTCCCTAAGTGGCAGGAAGCTGTGGAATGACAGGCCTGCATGACCCAGGGGCGCATGAGCAGCGGTACGTAAATGCGCAGGGGCTCGTCGTTCAACAAGCAGGCTGCTCGGCCCACCGAGCGCGTGGCGTCAGGCGCTGAGGGTGGAGTCGGCCGTCGAACAAGAAGGACAAGCCCGTCGTCGGTTGTGTGGAGTTGTCCTTTGCCAGCCAGCTCCTGCACCTCCGAGAAGGAAGGGCGTTGGTGTGAGGGAAAGCTGGACAAAAAGTCGTCTGGCAAGGCGTCCGGCCGGCCGAGAATGATGTAGCGTATGGCGGCGTGGCACGCGGGCTCGGCCTGTTGCTCCCGGGCCCAGTCGGCTTGCGAATAGCGCGCGGCGGAATCCCCAAACTGTAGTTCGGCCGCTGCACTGAGGGCATCCAAGTCCGTCTCTGCGACGGACGGTATGCCAGCGGGCGTCGGAAGTCTTAAAAGAGGAGCCCCCTCAGGCTCGGCCCAGTCGCGGTCGGACGGGATGGGTACCGTCGGGACAGGCGAGGCGGCCGGAGCGGGGGCCATGATGACGGCCGGAGGCGGTCGTGGCCGAGGGGCTCGCGGAGGGGGGGGAGCCCGCCGGGCAACTGGTTGAGGGGCCCCGCCGGGCCCAAAACCATAATCAACAGCAAGCGGTGCGGCGCCCGTGGCAGCGGCTGTTCTTCGACGCGTCCTGGTGGAAATGCGGCCCGAGGGCGGCAAAACCGTCGGAGGCGCCGGTTTGTCGGACGGCGGTGGGGCGGACGCGGCCGGATCTGTGATCACGGCGGAATCAGCTCCCTGTGGAGTGCTCGTCGGGAGAGGAGCATGCTGGGCGAACGTTGTCACCTCAGCGAGGGCTTCTGCAGAGCCCGTGCCGCCCTCTAAGGGAATGGCAAAAACCGAAGCGAAAGCGGTGTTGGCGGCAGGTGAAAATTCCCCACGGGCCGGACGGCTATTGGCCTGCGGCGACGGAAGCAGATACACGAGCGACGAATCTCCCCGAAGGAGCAGAGAGGTCGTCAATCCTCATACGTGGCCCGTGTGTGCGAAAATCGCGAAAATCGCAGGAGGTGAAGGGTAGCCCACCCAAAACCCCACTATGGGGCTCGGGCACCAGCCCACCCAAGCCGACGCCAGGGGTTGGTGAAGAGCGGGTGACGAGCCCGCAGGCTCGGATGAGGAAGATGTCATCGTCCTCTGCAGGGGTGAGGCTGCAAGACCCACTCCGGTCGTGTTCCTTGGCTGGTTCCGGCAAGCGGGACAAAAAGTCAGCATTTCCGTTGGCGCTGCCTTTGCGGTACTTGAGTATGAAGTCGAACGCGGTGAGGAACTCAAGCCATCGCTGTACGCGAGGGTTGTGGGCTCCTACCTTGCCGATGCTCTCGAGAGCCTTGTGGTCCGAAAAAATTAGGAACTTCATACCCCACAGGTCGCCTCTAAGTCGCTTGATGGCCCAGACGATGCTGCCCGCCTCCAAGTCCAGAGGTGTCCAGTGCCTCTCGGAGTCGAGGGTGCCCCGGCTGATGTAGGCGATGGGACGCACAGAGCCGTCAGGCTGTTCTTGTTCGAGGGCGGCACCAAAACCGTCGATGCTGGCATCACAGTATATGTGGAAGGGGCGGGAGCCGTCGGCTACAGCCTCCCAGTCGGGGAAGACCAAAATGGGGGGGGTGGCGAGTTCAGCGAGAATCTCGCGTACGATGACCTCCATCGGTGGCGTGAAGACGAACTTGACCCCCTTCCGAAGGAGGGTGGTGATCGGTCGGGTTCGCTTAGACAGGTCAGGCAGGAATTTGCGATAGTACCCCATTCCGCCCATCAGGGCGTGGACTTGTTTTACGTTCCGGGGCATGGGCATTTTCGTCAAGGCTGACACGTTGTCTGCGTTTGGACGCACGCCCGCGGGCGAGATGGAGTGGCCCAGAAAATCAGCATCCGTGGCACCCAGACGTGCCTTGGAGGGGGAGAACTTGGGGTTATGCTTGCGCAGCCGCTCGAAGAGAGCCCGTATCGTCTTGACGTGGGACAGGTCGGAGTCGAAGACGATCACGTCGTCGAGGTAGGCCACCACTTGCCCCAATCCCTTGATAACTTCGTTGATCACTTTGACGAACCAGCCCGGCGAAGCACTGCTGCCTTGGGGCATGACGAGCCACTCATAGAGGCCCGTGGGAGTGCAAAAAGCTGTAAGAGGAACGGTGTCCTTGTGCGCGGTGATCTGGTGGAACGAAGAAACCAAATCAAATAGGGCAAACACCCGGCCTTTCCCCAAAGAGTCGAGGACTTGGTCCACACGGGGATGGGCAGCTGGCTGAGGGTGCTGATCTGGTTGAGCTTTTTGTAGTTGACAGTGATCCGAACGCCTCCAGTCTTCTTCGGGATGACCACCAGCGGGCTCGAATACGGAGAAGTCGAGTGCTGAATCAGCCCTGCCGCAAGGTACTGATTTAGAGTGGCTTCCACTTCCTTGGCCATGATGGGATTTATGCGGTGTGGTCTGGACGTGACCGGCGCGCTACCTTCCGGGACCGAAATCACGAAAGGCATCAGGGAGCAGGAACCAAAATCCGTCTTGGACTTGGAGAAAACGTCTGGAAATAAGCACAGGACGTCCCCCAGCTGCTCGATGGCTGCCGGGGTCCAGTCTGGGCCGTGGAGATCAAACACCACTGCTCGCAGATGCTGAGGGAGGCGCGCCCAGACGCGCAGGAACGAAGATCGTTGTTCCGGTGTCAAGCGTCCATGCAGGGCCGGCGACGGCGAGGCCGGGGGTGTTACTGGCGCAGAAGGTGGCGCCGTTACAGCAGAGACCGGGGACACCTGAGGTAACGCAGGGGGGTGCTGTAGAGCGGCCAATGGGACGCTCGTCAGTGGAGCGTGGGCGACGCCGAGGAGGTCGCCAGGCTCAAGATCTGCAACCCCAACGAGGGGGAGAACTTGTCGTCCGGAGGTGACAAAGTGCTCCTCAACTGGGGGGAAATCGGGCTGGGGTAGCATTTCGACCAGGTAGTGCCCAGTGAGCGCCGGGGATCCATTGCTGCGTACCAAGTTGACTGCGAGTAGCTGTGGTTCATCGGACAGGGTGGCGCCCGTGGCGCCGTCGTAGCGGAGGTGGAAGCCTCCACCTGAAGCGGCGGGGTCGATGGCGTAAGCCGGTACGCCTGACGAAGCGTGGTGAACAAGCTCCAGCTCACCGAAGACTCAGAGATCCGGCTCACGGGGCGGCATGGAGCGGTAGGAGCGGCGATTAAAACGCATCCAGCTGTCGCGGCCTAGCAGCACCGCGTGCCGCATCACCGAAGGGGGAACCACACAGGCCCAAACTGCGAGGGAGCACGTAGGCTCATCGGTTCGGAAAAACTGGACGCTCAGACGTATGCTCGTAGAAGTTTGGAGGGGGGCCGATTCCCCAAACCCTCCCCAAGATCGCTAGACGCCTTTTTGCTCGCATGCGGGCGACGCCGCCCCAACGGATAGCATGCGGTCTAGTATGTCGCGCCTGATGAAGGTTTGTGGGGAGCCGGTGTCAAGAAGAGCGACGCAACCAAAAGGCGCGAGAGCACCTGCTCCACTGTGGATCGCGATTTTGGTGGTAAAAGATGCGTCATCGAGGGTAATGGTGCCCCCGACGAGGCACGGCCCTTGTTCTGACAGCGAGAGGGAGGGGTCAACTCCAGGTGAGATTGCCAAGACCTCGGAGCTGTGGTCAGCTGGCGCGTCAAAAAAGTAGGTCGAAAACTCCGGAGGAGGACCTGGGCAAGCGCGGGCCATCGCCAATGGGCGAGGCGGCGCTGGAGAGATCTCATGAATTCCGTCGGGCGAGGAGGGAGTGCAAAATTGATGAGAGGAGGCGGGGTGTGCCAACCCGGACTCACTTGCGCGAATAGTGTCGCGGACGGTGGAAAGAGCTTTCCCGAGCAAATTCTTCCCTTGCTACCGGCGGGGATCTTGGGCCTCGGGGTCGTCCGCCCGGAGACCGATGCCCCACACGGTGTCAAAAGGGCTGGCTTCCGCTAAAAGCTTGGAGCCAGTGCTCCTAAGGTGCCGTTTCATTGCCGAGTTTTGTGTTAACTTGGCAAAAGTGCCTGCCAGGACGGCGTCTTCCCGAACGCGGTCCCAGGTGGCGCCGTCGAAGTTACGCACGGCTCGACCGATGCGTTTGTGCTCGCGCGGGTCCGGCGAGGACATAATCCGAGCCGCTGCGTCGTGGTCGTGAAAAAGGAGAGCCTTTTCAGCCATCATATACTGCTCCGCGCAGGAATATGAGACGTCGTCAACGGCAAAGGACGAGGGGGACCACTGTGAAAAATAGGAGGGGGGTTGCCAGAACAGCACCGCCTGCTCCGTTGAGTACTCGAGGGTAGGGTCAAAGACCGACGGTGCCGAACCGCCGGTGGCCGCTGTAGCGGTATGGGGGAGCGGCAGTGTACTTCTCTGAGAACGCTGGGCCCCTGGTGCACGAGACGAGTCCGATCCCACGTATACTGGCTCGGTGACACCATCGCTCGAAGGCGAAAAATGGCCAGAAGGTTCTCTTACTGCGCCCGATGGTCTCTCTCTGGAACCAAGGGGGCCAGGGGGCTCTGAGCCCGTTCTGCTTGACGAGAGTTGCGATTCTTCCGAATTTAACGGGAATTCCATCCGGTTGGCCTGACCGGAGGCCGTGGAGTCACCACGGGCTCGTCGGGCAGTGTCAGGTTTCTCCTGCTCCACTGCAACCGAAGGAGCATGGCGCACGCAGGGTAGCGTGCGCGAAGTCGAATGGGGGCCTGCAGACCCAGAAGACGACTTCAAAGACGGAGCTCGGGTGGGTGGCAAAGTGTCCCTCCGAGAGGGCTTGGCCCCTGGAGATCTGCTGGGGAAGGGCGATGAGGTAGCAAATCTTATCGGTTCCTCCTTGACGGAAAAAAGGGAGCGGCCTCCGTTATTGCAAGGAAACGCCGAGTCGAGCTTTGACCGAGATCTCGGGGTTTCGGTGTTGGCCTTCCCGCACCTCAAACCGACCGCCACCGCATGGCCGGGAGGTGAAGGGGGGGGACACCCTCGCGAAGATGAGCGACGCGCAGGCGCAGCCACCTTGGTGCTGAGCGGCGTGTGGCTCGGGGGAGCGGCGCGGTTCGCGCTGACTCCCTTGCCAAGGCTGAGGGGGGCGGCGCTCGAGGCGCCAGCTCCCGTCGCCTGATTAGTGCCGTGGTCGAGGGGGACGGCGCTCGAGGCGCGGGTTCCCGTCAACGGCGAAGCGGCACATACTGCGCGGGCTCCTGTGCCCCGGCGGTGGGGAGCGGCGCTCAGGGCGCGGGCTCCCGTCACGGGTTTGCGACCTTGAAAAAATGTAACAGGTGGCAGGGGGCTTGGTGGGCTCGCAGCAGGTGTAGATGTGGATGTGTCGTTGTGCCGCCCGGGTATACGGGGCGACAAGCGGGGGGCAGAGCCCGCAGGCGGGACACGAGCATCTTGTGAAATTAACAATATTTCTCCCGGTAATGCTGGCGGTGGGCACGTGGGAGGGGCCGTACCACCGTCGACCTGTCAGTTGCCAGCGCGGAAGGTACCTGGCTGGTGTCCGTTCGGGTTTCCATCCGAATTATGATAGGCACCATAGCGAGTGCCGGCGACGTGAGCAGGGGCAGAAGAGGCGGGCGAGGGCGGGACACCGCCGTGTTTGTCAGAGCCGGCCTGACCGTAGCCTGCGTGTGTGTTGTGGCCGTCGCTGTGTTTGTTCTGCTGGCCCTGGTGGTGCCCTCGCGAGTTTCCGGAGCGACGTCTATTTTTCTTGTTGTGGCTGTTCGAGCGAGAAGGCTTTTCCTCGCGTCGGTAACGTACCATGCGCGCTTGCCAACGCCGGAACGCGGCACCACCGTCCCCGAGTTGGCCGAGATCGTTGTTCAAAAGGCCGCTCTTGTTGCTGAAGTTGGATGCACAGTGTTTGAGCGAGTGTGTGTACTCATGGCAGTTGAGGCAGCGGCCTCTGTTGGCGCTCCAGTTGAGCTGCACGTTCGGACGACGAGAGCAGGCCGCCCCACAGGCCAGGGTCCTCGGTGTGAATAGACATGCAAACTGCGTGAACTTCGGCATAGTGGAGTTCGTCTAGGGGCCAGGAATTGTAGGAATTGTCAAGCCACGGGTCTGTGCAGTCGGAGATGGCTTGGTTGACATTCATGATGATCGGACTGTTGCGCAACCCCGTCTGCCATGAAGGCGAGGGGGAAGGCGTCCGGGCCTGGCCACGCCCATTATTGGCGGGCCGGGCCCCTGACAGGGCGGAAGTTCGCGCACCCGTCGAGGAAGTAGGAAGAGAAAATAATTTTCGCCGTTGATGGCAGGTGTCTTGTTATTGCCAAGAGTCTGAAAAGCTAACCACATAGGGTCCAAAGAGTCGAATGGCCTCGTCGACGTGGCCAAAACGCCGGGGTACAGCGTGAGCATCAAGCTGGGGTACTGCTCATTTACCGCCATCCTAACCACTTCCAAAACCGTCCCAACCCCCGGTGCCAGCACCCGTTCAGAGCCTGTCGCTGCTGAGACTACCACTCGGAACGCTCGGCTAAAATCACAGAAGGGGGTTCCGTTAGGCACGCCAAAGCTATGCAACTTGGCGTAGCACGCCCCCGTGTCGGTGTTGTCGAAGTGGGTGTTGAACAACCTCAGGAGGAGCGCGAACGCCGCCGGCCCCGTGGCTCCGCTGGCGAGGGCTCCCGACACCTGGCGAAAAACATCATCCATTACAGCAGTGAGGGAGGCGGTCGTGGCTTTGTCAGGCGTTATCGCCCGTTCAAAGCTCTTTTGGAGGGGGTACTCCCAGCCGGGGACCCACACGGCCGCTTTGATGCCTTCGTGGTTGGATTCGTCGCACTTTACGAGAATATCAGACGTGGAGAGCTTAGCCGAACGAGTGAGCTGCTGTGCGGCTTCCGACGGGTTGATCGAGGAGGGGAAAGGAAGGATTGATATGCGAGCTATGTCTTTGAGACCCAGGTGCCTGTACGCGCGCTTGACGTCTGCAGTATGCTTGGCCGCGGCTGCTGCGGCGGCGGCTTCAATCGCAGCTGAATGTGCGTGGGCTATGTTCGACGACACCGGCATGGCGCGGGTGTCGGAGACGGACAGGCGCTCAAGGAGTTCGGCCGAGGCGGAAACATCTACCAATGAGGGGATCACTTGCCTCTTTCCTCTGGCGACGGTGACCTCTGGGACGGTGGAACGCCTTCTGTTGTCCGTGAAAGTAGCAGAGCTGGTTGAGCTGCTTGCTCCGTGGTCTCCCCGCGATCGGTGACTTGGCCGCTTCTCGTCACTCGAAGAGTGACGAACCTTGCCGTTTCTCGCGTTTCCGCGTGGTGCGTCGCGGCGGGAGCTGCCAGACCCCGAGGCGTTTCCTCCATGGCGTCGAGGTCCTTGGCCACGACTCGAAGTGGCGTTGGCGTTTCGTTGTTGCACTTTGATGGTGTGGCGAGCAAAGTCTGCCGGGTCGAGCCAATGGACTCTTCCCAGCCCTTGGAGCCTGCAGGTGTCGTGCGCCTGGCGCAGGCTGGTTACCAGCTTCATCACCTGCGCTGCCACTTGCTGCCCAGACCATAACAGTATGCCTCGTATATGCCATGCATAGATGGCTGGCCGGACAGCCTCCCCGCGATTACTTGCCAGATTTCTCGACTTTGAACACCCAGAGCACGTGCCACGGAGTCCGTTTGGTACATACCTGGTACATACACATATTTTATCATATGTACGTATGCGCGTTGTGAGCTATATAATAAGCGTCGCGAGCAAATGACGCGCTCTTTCCAGCCATCGCTGCCAAGGGGAATAAGTAACGGGGATTGAGATCGAGGCTGGGGTTGTAGCCCAGACGATTCTATATGATGACATGAATAGAGCAGTAGGAGGGCGTCTTGATCTTCTTGCTGATTTTGCGCCCACAATTTGTGTGTCCGATTCCAGTCCTACTACTGCTGTAGTGTGCAGTACAAAGTAGTACACCATGTATTATGTGTGATGGTGTGTACTGCAGTAGTTGTGGTATTATAGCTCCACCTGTTCTTACGTGGGAGTTTTACTCTTTGATACCAGGACGGTTTTCTGTCGGCACTGAAAAATGAAAACGAACCCTAGAGAAAGTATCTCAACTCGTATAATACGTACGTACACCTTTGAAACGCGTATGAATAGTTTGCACAATTTCATGAAGAATGTGTTTTGATAACATGGGCAACTCAAGCTCTTGAAACAAAAGTTCTCAATCCACGCCGAGCAAAGAAAGCATGAATCACGAACACGTTGGAAGCATCGACAGGGCGTTAGCTTCGACCGTGCGGCCACGAGCAGGGGTAGCTGAGACAGCACACCGTGTAATACCTCTTTATAAGAAGATAGCACACCCCCGGGGACGAATGCGAGAGCCTACTTTTTTTTTTTTTTTTTTTTAAATCCTCCGGCGGATGGGTAAAAACAAAGCTTAAGCCCTCCACACTTCCACGTCTCACTGCGTGTCGTGTGTCAATTCACTCCATGCCCCCTCGGAAGTATCAGCCCTTGCTGTCTACGACCTTCGGGAACTTGAGCATGTTGACCCGACCTGACCCCCGAAGGGGCCCGCGGCGGTGGGGATAGCCACCCGAAGAGTAAACTCTCCGGGCAGTGTGGAACTTGCCGAGGCTCATCCACCAACAAAAACCCAGGCCAAGAAGCCTTCCCGCCAGACTCGGGATCAGTTGCGATCCACCCTACCCGTTTGGGCGTTGGTCCTCGGAGTCTACGTCGTACGTGTTTTCTCCAAAGCATGCCTTCGAGAGGGGCCATGCCTTCGAGAGGGGCCATGCCCCAGGGAGGGGCCAAGGCTTAGAGGGTTAGAGGGGCATACGCAGCGAAAATGCCGGCTTTCCATAGAAGACGCGTCTCTCGTCATTTGTGTTTCCCCGTTGGTGGTAAAAGCAGCTTGACACAGCTTAACACAGCTTAACACAGCTTACGACAGCTTAAGACAGCTTCATACCGCTTCATACAGCTTAAGACAGCTTTAGACAGCTTAAGACAGCTTAATGCAGCTTTAGACATGTTAAGACAGCACAAGACAGCTTACGACAGCTTAATACAGCTTAATGCAGCTTACGACAGGTGAAGACAGGTTAAGGGTCGTTCTTATCGAGCAACTTTTTTCCAAAATTTCCAAATATTTTTTTCGCGCAATTTTTAGGACTTCCAAATTTCCCAAAATTAATTTCCAAATATTGGAATGCGAAGCCTTCCAAAAAAATTGCCCTCTGTTAAAATTCCAAATTTCCAAATAAATCCTGTTTTTTCTTGATTTTCCTGTTTTTTTTTTTAAAAACTTTTTTTTGGAATTTTTTGGGAAAACGTTGCTCGATAAGAACGACCCTAAGACAGCTTAAGACAGCTTACGACAGCTACAGCTTACGACAGCTTAATACAGCTTAATACAGCGTACGACAGGTTAAGACAGCTTACGACAGCTTGAGACAGCTTTAGACAAGTTAAGGCAGCTTAACCCTTATAGGACTGGAGTCCCGTTTTGGGGACAAACCACTCTAATTCTAAGTAATTTGTCCCCAAAACGGGACTCCAGTCCTACAAGGGCTAAGACAGCTTAACCCCTTGAGAACTTGTCCCACTTACTTGGGGACAAAT